>JAUTBT010049601.1:0-16053 GCA_032361225.1 Lepetodrilus schrolli | reverse complement strand
GCCTCCTGTAATTGCAAAGCAGGAGAAGCTGGTCTGTGGGCATGTTGGTACCTTGCTGTACACACTTGTTAAAACAAGACCCGTGCAGATCCTGAGTGTAAATGGGATAGACCCAAACCATTATTAAGAAAACCTAGCCCAAAAAGAATCCTTTACATCAAGACTAAGAAAGAAACTAACACACAAACTAAAACCGTTTCCAGGGGTTTACAAAGCTGGACCATTGCTTGAAGATATTCATGATTGACTCGGAGATGAGTTTCCATAAGTTGCATTATATCAAACATAAAGAAGTGAACTTTCTAATATTAATGATTTTCTAGAAATTTACAGACCTGAGAGGAGCTTTATGGATTTTGTATTGAAATTTCATTTCAGATACTTGAATGTAATGAGTAGAGAAATGTGTGAAAAGGCAGCAATAGTTCTAGACTGCAACGCACTATCGAGTCAATCCAACGTATTTCCACATAACTCTAGACATCCTGGAAGTTCATGTCGAGGACGACAACTCGTGGCAAACTCTAATGCGGAACTGGCCCATTGGACGTGTACAGATAGGAACAATCTGTTCATTGTGAAAACTAGCTTAGGTGAAATCACATATTATCTTTTAAATGACATATTCAAAGGATCTATATTTTCCCGTTGGAATATATGGTTTATTACATTTAAATGAGTATATTGAATAATTAGGACAACCCACTCGATAAGAGTGATTACGGAAAATATATCCCTCAAAGCTCAGAACTGTGAACATTAATTTCACTTGGGACATATTTTCCATAACTACTCGTATCTCGTTGGTTATTTTCTAAGTATTCCTGTGAAGTATTTACTGCAGGAAAAGTGCACTTCTCACAATAAAACCTTTCACGGGCCAAAGCATCTGTTTGATTGGCCAAGATGCCCATGGTGCTGGTGAACACCAAAGTCTCGCGGGAACCACATGATCCAGAACACGTCTTCACCTGGATGCTCATGTAAAAACTGCAAATTCAATTTGTGTCCCCTCTGGGCTTCTGTATGTTGTCAGAGTCAGCTCAGTGCTGGCTAACTGTTGAATTAGTTAGTATTTATTATCGTGAGTACTTCACTATATCTCAACACTATAAATGAACACGATATGTGAACACTACCAATGAACAATGTCTGTAAACCCTGCCAGTGGAATACTATTTCAGTGACCACTATCCATGAGCACAACTACATGTGAACAATAGCTGTGAACACTATCCATAAACACTACTCTTTGTGAACAGTACCAAAGAACACTATCAATGCATAATCAGTGACCATTATCTGTGAACACTATCAGTAAAGACCATCTGTGAACACTATCAAATAGTATTCAGTTAGTGAACATGATCAGTTAACACAATCATACTGTAAATGTGAACACAATCTGTGAAAACTGTGAATACTATCAAGATACTATCAGTTAACACAATCATACTGTAATTGTGAACACAATCTGTGAAAACTGTGAATAATATCAGATACTATCAGTTAACACAATCATACTGTAATTGTGAACACAATCTGTGAAAACTTTCCTTGAATACTGTGAACACTATCAAACACTATCAATAAACACAATCATACTGTATTTGTGAACATTATATGCAAATACTGTGAATACTAGCAGACACTTTCAGTGAACACTATCAAACACTATCATTGAACACAATCATACTGTAGTTTTGAACACTATATGCAAATACTGTGAACAATGTCAGACACTACAAGTGAATACTATCTGCAACACACATGGTGTGTAGTACACCTACCCCATGACTGGAAGTAAGCACAGAGTAGGTTAGCGAGTTTCTCTATTGATTGAACGGCGACTGCCATCAATCTCCTCCGCACTGACTGTTGACTGGCAGAGAGAGATCGTCGCACAGAGACTGATGCGGAGATTGTCTCACGGAGACTCCGTTACATTCCACATACTTCAGGTGAAACACTTGTAGCACGACTTCATTAACATACCTCACATTGGAGGACCAAGGTTCGATTGGATTAGTAGCAGTCAGTGTTCAGGATAGCATCCCATAAAGGTACAGTGTTTACATGTCCATTTTGATATTAATTTTAAATTTATTTGTGGATTATATTATGATGTTCTCTAGTTACTGACCAACAATGTAATATTTATTTTTGTATATCATACATATGAATGATATTTAAGAAAATAATTTTATATGAGAAAATTAACATACCATAAGTTATGGTTTTTGTATTTCTGATTCCTAATGTATTTTTCCTACATAGAAATCCATTCCTATGGGTTTGCAGCAAACTTGATAATTCAATTCAATGTTTAATCAGTTTTATAACAATACAATTGAATTGTCACATTAATATTGTATATAATTTTCTATAGATGTTTCACTGTTTTATGACACAAGATTTGGGACATAGTTGTGACACATCATTACAATTCCTTTGTTGGTATGCAATTTTCACAGTGGTTTAGTTTATGTTCATTTTGTAATAAAACAGACAGACATATTCAGTTTGAAGTGTATCTTTTGTGAAGACATGCATTCAGTTTGTTCAGGTTTATCTTGCAAGTGGTTTAAGAGTATTTTATTTATAAGCTCCATTGATTTGACAAATTAATTTTCTTTAGTTTTATTCATTGGATGTTTATTGATTGTCAGTAATTCTGTATTTGGAGATTGCATTTAAATAGTTCATGAAGATATACTTTGAGGCAAATAGGAGCAAACTTAGATGAATGATAAGCTCTAAATTATTCAGTAGAATTTGCTTAATAATCATCACAATTTATAAGTGCACTTAAATAAATACAATTTTGTTGGGTATTTTCTGAAATTCATGCATTATATGTTTACATGTAGGTGAAGATCACTTTTTAATTAAAATAATATTTAATTATCTAATTACGTATTTCTTCCAATATTAGAATTTTATAAGCACAGTAAAAAGTCTTGAGTTCATTTATGCTAAAGAAATAAAATTGAGAGAAACAAGGACATTTTCATGCCAGTATTCATGTCTAAGGGTTACCTTGTAACGGAAAAACAAAACAGTATGTCTATACATTGCCATCAACACAATTATACAGCAGAAGATGCTGACAGCAGTGTTTGAACATTGCTTGCTGGAGACATTGTCTGTAACATACATGATACAGCAATGCTGGTAATTTAATGCTTCCACTTGTGAGCAAAAAACAACCTTAGACAGGACTGACATGGTTGTTTATCTTGGGAGAAAATGGCTTCTTATTCCATCCCATCCACAACTGTCACGTTGGTTCTTTGATACCTAGGTTTCAAACAATGGAAAACAGTTTACCGTGGGATCAAATGTCTTCTTATTCTGTCCCCTCCCACCATGAAAAATAACAGTTATTACTGGAAAACCATAATTACCCGAATAATTTGAACCCTTTAAGTATTCAATCGCTGAAATTATATATTTTTTCCAACCCTTAGCATATGAATATGACCAATATTTTTTAATCATAATTTTATAATTATAAACACAATATTTTTTTTCAAAACAATTTAATAAATAATTTATTTATTAAAAAAAATCTATATTTTGTACTTTAATTTTGTTGTCCCTAATAATATGAACACAGATCATTATAAATTTTCGTATTTTTCCAATAATTCAAACAGCTTCAAATTGAATTATTTTCTCATGTTCTAATTATTAGGGTAATTATCTACACAATGTATTGTATTGTTGTAATAAGCTCAAAGAAATTGAAAACAAAATGTCTATTGACGATAGGATAAACATTGTATTTGGGTTCAACATGTATAAAACCAAACCACTTCCTCTCCCATTTATAAAAAGTAAACAGAAAGATAGAAAAAACAGACATTTCTGCCAAGACTGTAGTTTTATGTCTAACGTAGATGTATGTAAATAATATCCACAGTAGGATAATATTATCTTACAAGTCACAATTTCATTGGTCAATATTTAGATTTCTGTCCTTTAAGGCCAGAGTTCTCTGCTGGAAAGCTGATCCAAGACCAAATTAAATTAGACCTAATACAGCCAAATGCTGAAATGACAGCTGGCTAATTCTACTGAATAATTCAAGATCAGCTACCAAATGATGTGATCATGTTACTCATGGATGCTTAGCCCTCTCCATGCTGAAGGCAACCAGAGATGCCCTAAAGAGCAGTGTCTGTGCCTAATCCAGCAAGGAGAGGGTTAAAGTATTCTGAAATAGTCTTATAATGACTGGTATATAGAGAATCTCACCCTCGTGTCTTGGAATATCAAATATATCAACACTCATCGATGAAAGTTATTAAATCCGAGGAATAAGCCTTGGATTTAATGACTTTCATCGACGAGTGTCGATATATTTGATATTCCAAGAAACGAGGGTGAGATTCTATTTATCACCAAATATCATTTTAAAGTCATTAAAGAAGAAAAATGCCACATCATAAAGATTTTACTGTGACATCACAATTGTAGCGATGACATCACAATGGTTAAACAATCAAATACTTGGGTCAAGTAAAGAGCTTATCTAGTGATTATTTGTCGACAGTAGATAGCATATGCAAATGAGTAATTCATAACCAATCAGGGATTTCGAAAAGCGTTATCAACTGTAGAATAACATTGGTGTCCTACTGTCCTTATCTCCTGTGGGAGCCAGTATTTGGTGATAAAAAGGAATCCAGACATGTAGAATAATGTGACACAAGACACCTTGATAATGTGAGAGATTTATTTTTCTTTCTGTTATTGTCTCCAACTGTTTGCATGTTGACCTTTCTATGACCTTTTTATGTCCAAATCAAATAGGACTGCTTACACTTAAAAATTCTCATTCAATTTTGTCAGACAGGCCCCTAAGTTACAAATACGAAACTTTTGAGTACGATTTCATGATTAAGCTGAAATTTTATATGGGGATTTGCGAATAAAACTTTGAGTTTAACATGAAGTCATACTAAAGAAATAATATTTAATTTCGGAACTAGACCTTGGACAAGTTTCTCATAGCAATTTATTAAAATTATGTAAAAATATTTTGTCAGAATTTGTGTCATGCCTGAATTCATGCCTGAAAGCTTGGATTCTTACATATATATATATATATATATATATATATATATATTTATTATTTTAATTTTTAATTTTTATTTATTTTATTTTTATTTTTTTAAATTTATTTTTATTTTTTATTTTAATTTAATATTTTTTAATTTTTTTTATTGAGGTTTAGAGCCACTTTCAAGATTCTTTCACTTACATTCCCACAACAGCAGTAGTGCTGAATGTCACTAATGTCCATAACACATCCCTTTTTCTCTGAGCATGGGCTGCATTGTATAATATATCTATGAGTCTCAAGTACTTGATCATAGATAAATAGATACACATTTTTGTAGAACCTAATTTATCAGGAAAAGGTTTGGTATTTGTAAATGTAGATAGAACCAATATAAGCAGAGTGAGATTAACATCTTGTCATTTTACTTTACAATGACATTTGGAACTCGTCCTAGCCAAGAAGTAAAATGACATTAACAGTGATGATTAGGTTTCATGTCGACTTCATCAGCTTCCATAGCATCAGATGACACTTGATTTACTGTTTGATGACGTTTATTTTGGTGTATTTATAGTAGCGTCCTTTAACTGTTGTTCAGCCGGAATCATTAATGGCGCTCGTGAATATCGTGGAGTCGCGTTTTTTGTACACTGACAATAAATAGGGATTGTCTCAAAAGATTGAATTTCAGTCAACAACTCAGCACTCATATTAATGTATTTACCGTATGTGATAAATGCATGTAAATACAGTAGTAAACCATTTCTTAAGTCGCAATTTTAGTTGCTATTGAAGAGTGTAGCATAGCTATTATGTACAGTCATTTGTGTCTCACGTAGGAAACAGTTAGCAACTGTTTTCATTATTTACCCCGAATAATTTCCCTTGTTGTGGTGCAGATCGATCCAGAAATTCATACCCCAGTTCACAAGTCGTATTCACAGGTTATTTCATCAAGTGAATGCTCTTTACAACATGTGGACTTGGAAATACGGTATGCATTATAAAATCACTGCTGTATGTGACAACTTGTGTTATGTTCAGCAGTAAGAGGGTTAATCATGTTGTCAACTGAGCTTATGATGGCGTTGGTTCCAATGACATCAAACGCTGCAAGGTGGAGATAGTGTCATCTGTTTGAAATACATTAATATTCTAGTGTTCATTATTTAAACTTTGAATTATGATAAACTTAGAAATTAACAAACTACTATGAGATTACTGTGTTGGTGATGTGCTTTTCCAGTAGAAATAAATTTAATAAAATTATTATATATTATATTGTAAATTGGACAGCAATATTCTCACCTCATGTAAATAACTATCATTTGCGAAGCTTAGTTTATTGAAATAAAATAAAATAATAAAACAAATATTTGACTAAAAGAAAAGAAAAAACGTAATGGAAATCAGTGGCCTCTCCTCGTGTCATCAAATTTTGTATCAAGGCTTTATTATAATTATAATTAAAACCTGAATATGGTATATACATTTCCTTTGATGGCAGGACATTTTGGCCGATTTACACAAAGAACTTTTTAAATCACACCCAATGTAGCTACATGAGCTCTAAGTATCTGATCCAACGCGGAAGTTGAGATTCCAACCATAGGCAAACCTAAAAGGCGACAATTTTATTACAACCAGAATGGATTTGAGAAATTTGCTAGGTTGGCTTCACTTGAAGCAATTACATCTGATTTGAGGGAGGTTTAAAGTGTCATTGATTGGACACACGCTCGATCATGATGGAGAATAAAATTGAAGTTTAGGTTCGAATCCTGTCTCATTACCTTATATCATGGCAACAACTAGTGACAACAAAGATTGGATGTAGTGGATTGCAGTCGTCATCCTTCAGAGCCAGCCCCTTTAGTGGTGATGATTGTTTGCACTATAGAAGAACCCTCTCATTATTACTATTATCTGTACCAAGCATTTTTATTATTTTTATTTTTTTTTGATTGGCGTTTTAAGTCGCTTTCAAGATCTTTCACTTATATCACGACTTGTGAGTTCAGGACAGGAGGGAACCCGCAACATCCATAGCACTGAATGTTGCAGTAAACCTGTGAGCATTGCCTGGTACTGATAAGACCAAGGATGATAACTGCATTGCAACTCTACAGACAACGCATCCTATCAATATCGCGTCAGAAAGGAAACTTTCGCGAATATTGATGCCAGGCCCCCAGGGCAGGATTTGAACCTGGAACCTTGGCTCTGTCCAATTGTTCTACCACTGCGCTACCACCCGCCCCGTACCAAGCATGGAATTTGTTTTATTAAAACCATAAATAAATGCAGTTTCCTTCCTTGAAGTAAATTGTAAAATCAATCCGATCCAAAATGGCAGAGTTTCTGTAACTTTGACAACAATGTGACACAGAAAAGCCTTGTGCATTAAAGTTTCCTGAAGAGTTATGTTCATTGGAGCTTTTTCCTGCTTTACTTTGAGCTGTTCGTAGCTTTACAAAACTTTCGTTTTTTGACCTGCCAATAACATGAATTTATCTGTGCAGTCAATATGATGGTGATGTTGTTTAACCCTCCCTGCTGGATTAGGCACGGGCACAGCTCTTTTGGGCATCTCCGGTTGCCTCCAGCAGGGAGAGGGTTTATCCCCCAACAGTTCCATCTTTTCTGATTGATTAAAAAGTAGAGATTTTATGTGTTGCATTTATCTTTGTTCCCTGAAGCATATATTGTGGCCTTGTTAGTTGATCAGATTACTGGGAATTACATGTACCCTAGATTTATTTATTCAAGCGCGAACGTATTCCCAAGGTGGATGATACAATTCTTCAACATATAAAATAATTGACATTGATTCTATATGTAAAAGTATTTGTTAAATCAACTCTAAGTCTAAATTATTTAAAACTTATAGTGTTCTATTAATTCCAGAAACTCGGGAATGTAGTGATTGTAGGTTGATTAGTGGTTATTTTGGTCTAGAAATTTAATCATTTGTTTATTAACAAAACATTTCATTAACCCGCCCCTGACTGTGAAATGAGATATCTTTTGTGTCAGATGAGATTTTACTTAATACAATTAAGCATGGAATGGACTGTTGGCAATTTTGAAAACTATTTTATGTCTCATGTTACTTTATTAATACATCTGTTTCTTTGTCATCAATCATTGTCATCAATCATTGTCCATCAATCATTGTCATCAATCATTGTCATCAATGTCATCATTGTCATCACAGTCACTACTCTAATGGAATGTTTTTGTCTACATCAGGGATAGATTTAAATGTATGTAGTCTGTGCTACACAGACATCTAGTCACACATTATTTATCTATCTTGTTACTGTGTATGAATGTCTGACCAATTTTGTATAAATAGTTTACCATCAATAAATGATGTTGCCAAGTGCAAGTGCAAGCAATGAGTGCAGGCAATAAGTGCAAGCAATGATAATTTTCTTATACTGTTCACATACTGTTCCTGAAGTCATCTCTCATTGTTGACAGCTTTTCGTGCATTTTGCAATGGTAATGCTTGTAAATTCTGCTTGATGAATACGAGAGATGAAATTGATTCTATCCCTATCAGTGTGGCTTTAAGTCTGATGTTGATTTGGCATACAATACTGACAGTGGATCTGTTCTGGTTCAGTGGATCTGTTCTGGTTCAAAATGTTTTGGGTCTTCATAATACACATGGTCTTCATAGTACAAATAAAACTTCATAGTGCATGTGTTCTTTATAACACACATGGTCTTCATAGTACATATAATACTTCATAGTGCATGTGTTCTTTATAATATGCATGGTCTTCATAGTACATATAATACTTCATAGTGCATGTGTTCTTTATAATACGCATGGTCTTCATAGTACATATAATACTTCATAGTGCATGTGTTCTTTATAAAACACATGGTCTTCATAGTACATATAATACTTCATAGTGCATGTGGTCTTTATAACACACATGGTCTTCATAGTACAAATAAAACTTCATAGTGCATGTGTTCTTTATAATAGACATGGTCTTCATAGTGCATGTGGTCTTTACAGTGTATGTGGACTTCATGGTGGTCTTCATAGGGCATGTGGTCTGGACCACAGTGATCATATTAATTCCGCTCAGGAGAATTTCTCCACCACCAAATTTCATAACTGCATAAAGAAACAAGGTATATCAGCAGTCCCGTAATTACCCTAATGATTCAAAGAGTAGAAAATAATTAAATTTGTTCGAATTATTAGAAAAATATGAAATGTTTAAATGATCTGTGTTCATATAATTAGAGACAACCAAATTAAAGTACAAAATATGATTGTAAATGAAATGGAAAATAAATGAAGGATTTTTTAATAAATGGTGTTTTTTTTAATGATTGTGTACGATTAATTAGAAAATTATAATTTAAAAAAAATTGGTCATGTTTGTATTTTTAGCGTTGGAATTTGTTTATTTTGGACTATTAATTTAAGTGTTCGAAACTATTAGAGGGTTTTAATTATTATGGTAATTACAGTTCTTGTAGTCCAAATTGTTCACAGTAAGAGTTGCATTAATATCTCTGTAGGAATTTTGTACATGATTTGTGGTGATGACATGAACCACTCTGAAGTGATATTTATCATATAAATCTTTGGTCGTGGTACACATGATGCATGATGTAGAGCCATCAAAATATATACTGAGTTGGGGCCAGGTTGGAAGTCACATGACTCTCTTGCCTTAGTCATAACCAGATAAACGAACTGTGTCATCTTCAGTCAGGTATTTGGTCCCATGGTGCTGACACCATCTATTTTGACTGGTTCGATCCCAAGTTCAGGCACATGTATTTGATGAATTTCAGGATATATGAAATACATTATGTACAACAGTCAAGGGAAAGTCTAGGTTTATTTCTGATATACCTACACTTTCTCCGAAATAGTGTAGGTGTATCTGGATATACACCTACCCTTAGAACAAAAGAAACCATGGCAACGAGACCTGAAGAGGGGGTATCAGGACACTTCACTAGAGAACTACATGGAATAACAATAAACACATAGATGCACTTAGTTAATTAATCACTGTGGATATAAATAGGCATACAAGATTGTGAGCAAATATAAAATACAATTGATGTATTGATGAATTTAGTCCAGTATGAATGTTCAGTGTATGTTTGGTTTGCTGTGCATGATATGATGTGCAATCAAAATGGATGATATATAATTGATTTTTTTAAATATTGCATTGCATGAGTGATCAAATGACCAAATACAGATATAGGACTAAGCGGGAAAAATAGAATCCACGAATTTTCTTGTCTAATAAAAAACTCCATTCTGTAATGGATCTTCCCTTCTAATGTCTTGTAAAGGGTCATATAATAATAAACTAGTCAGTTGCCCATTTTCTCTAAACAAACTTAAGTCACTAAAACTACTTAAATCTGAATTTTTTACAATTTCTTTTTCTAGAAAAAAACTCAGGTCAATCTGTTAACTGAAAACTGCATCTCAGGAAAACCAACTCGGTTATAAACTGAGTTTTAATCTTGGCTGACTTCTGAGTTTTATTTTCGAGAAATCCGGGCCTTGACTTTTTAAAGTTTCATTCGACAATAAACAACTAGTGCTTGTCTTTTAAAGGTTCATTCAATAATACACAAATAGTGCTTGTCTTTTAAAGGTACATTTTACAATAAACTAGTGCTTGTTTTTTAAAGGTTAATTCAACAATAAACAATTAGTGATTGTCTTTTAAAGGTTCATTCAACAATAAACAGCTAGTGTTTAAAGGTTCATTCAACTATAAACAACTAGTGCTCGTCTTTTTAAAGGCTAATTCAACAATAAACAATTAGTGCTTGTCTTTTAAAGGTTAATTCAACAATAAACAATTAGTGATTGTCTTTTAAAGGTTCATTTAACAATAACCAACTAGTTCTTGTCTATTTTATGGGGCATTCAACAATAAACAACTAGTGCTCGTCTTTTCAAAGGTTCATTCGACAATAAACAATTAGTGCTTGTCTTTTTAAAGGTTCATTTGATGATAAACATTGAGTGCTTCTCTTTTTACAGTTCAATTGACAATAAACAAAATTAGCATCAATGGAAATGTGTTTAGGCAATGTATATTATTTCATAAAATTGTTAAATCCCTAATGTATATGGATTATTTTTTATATGTTGCTTAATTGTGAGTGCAACACTCTACCCACTGAACCGACGGGTTAACCCCTCTGGCCGAGACCCGTGGGAGCATCTTATATCACACAGCTACACTCAGTTTGAATTACATTTGTTATGTATCATCAGATACAGTTGCATGATAAGGTGTCATTTTCCTCTCGGAAATATGCTTGTACTTTTGATGAAAGATACTGTATTCCTGGAGATCGTGTCTGAAAAATGGTTTCCATTACCTTCAAGCCCCAACAGACTGGCCATCCATCTCATCTCCAAATGGATAAAAGGCTGGAAATATTATAATTCATGGTCTTATTCTGAACGTGAGGAAGGATGTCAAACATTGGGCTCTGACAATATCGGATTGTCTGAGATACACTCTGACACCGTCTGATATACACCGTATAATGCACACCATCTAATATGCAGTACCATTCTGCTCCACAAACCATGCGACAGTAGATGCCATTTTAGATATGAATATTTACAACATATTGGATACTGGTCGGAAAAGGAAAACAAATCTAAAATTATTAATAGGAAATGAGTCACTGAACTGAGATGGTAAAATTGTTTGTCCATTGATATGTATTGAGATCGAAGAAATGTTTATGGTATCACACAAGATGTATGATGCACTTCATAGTTCACCTTCTCAATGTGAGATAAAATGAACAGCATACACATTTTATTTTCAAGATTTCAACATCCATACTTTCTTTTTTGGTTGAGTCTATGTAGAAATATATGTATGACTGATGGTGTATATATCATTTTCTAGTTGTCGATGTTGCTATGTTGTCATGGATGTCGTCATTGTGGATAGGTGTGGTCATCATGGATGGATGTGGTCATTGTGGATGGTGGTCATTTTGTCAAGGATGTGGTTATTGTGGATGGATGTGGTCATGTCATGGATATTGCCATGTTGTCATGGATGTGGTCATTGTGGATGGTGACCATGTCATGGATATGGCCATGTTGTCATGGATGTGCTCATGTTGTCATGGATGTGGCCATGTTGTCATGTATGTGGTCATGTCATGGATGTGGTCATTGTGGATGGTGGCCATGTTGTCATGTATGTGGTCATGTTGTCATAGATGTGGTCATTGTGGGTGGATGTGGTCATGTTGTCATAGATGTGGTCATGATGTCATGTATGTGGTCATTGTAGATGGATGTGGTCATGTCATAGATGTGGTCATTGTGGATGGATGTGGTCATATTATAATATTGTCATATCACATTAAGATTAGATCCAAAACTAACGCTCAGATATTTGGACATCGCTCATGTACCAAAAAAATGGCAAAATGTTTAAAGAGCAAAATGAGATCTGATTTTAAATAGATAGGGAAATGCCCAATGATGCACGAAAGCTTGAATATCTTTTGGAAATGTTCACTGATTTAAACGAGAACAAACTCGAGTTTCTTTGCATCGTCATTTGTGATTGGCAAGTAGTCTTATTCCTCTTGACTAATCAGATCTGGCAGAGCATTAACTCAGGAAGAAGATGCTGTTGTGAGTTTGAGGATGCTTGAGGCTCTGTTGAAGCTACTGCTATAATTAAATCATCCCGTAAGGTCTTAACTGGCCCGAGATTACGAAACCTTTTTTTAATACGATTTCATGCTCAATTCAAAGTTTTGTTCACAAATCCCCATATAAAATTTGAGCTTGAGCATGAACTCGTACTCAAAAAGTTTAGTAATCTCAGATATCCAGCTTCAGCAGTGGTATTTTAATCAACTTTGTGAATGTGAATTCCATTTGACAAGCATTGTTTTTTACAATAATAAATTAGCATTATATGAAAGTTAGCATCATATAAAATGGCGTACAGGGACATAGCTATGGTTAAGTGAATGTGGATTTGTCAGTACTGTCAGCCTGCTATGGTAATGTTAGTTTTTAAAATAATAAATTAGCTAAGAAATTGTTGTGGTCTTCTGTGTATATGCATATAGGCAGTTAACACCTGACATGAATTTTACATATGGGTCCGGCTATGAGATTATGAAACTTTATTAAAGGTTTTGTTCACAAATCTCCATATCAAATTTGAGATTGAGTATGAAATCGTACTCAAGGAATGGTTTCGTAATCTTGTGGCCAGATATGATTGTATTGGAATAGTTACAATGAACCTTGAATTTGGATCTTGCCTGAACAATTGAATGTAAAGGTTAGATCAACATCTCCAATACAGTATTTCTAAAATTCAGGGTCCCGTTGCACAAAACAATTGTAGCACTACGAGAGTCATACCTCCTATATGTGGAGTTACGTGTCTCGTAGCACTACGATTATTCAGTGAATCGGAAGCCAGGTAGTTCATACCAGATACAGGACCACCCTGATCCTGTTTAAGGCAGCCTTAGTTTCAACCCTGGTCATTGATTTCCTTAGAGATATGCTGTTTTGTATAAAGAGCCTTGATAATTTACTTAGCATTCAGACTCCTTTTGGGAAATGGTTACTAAACATATTATTTTTCTGTGAGTATAATTAAGAATGAAAAGTCTGAAGGAAAATATGATTTATGTAAATGTCATCTATTGTTCTACCCTCCTTATCCATCTCTCTGGTGGGCTAAAGGACAAAAATGTTGCTCCATAGGTCTTCTTCGGTTGCTTACATCGGAACAACAATTATATCGTACATCTATCAGAGCAGAGAAATATTCACGATAACACGCTTAATAGAAATCACATTCAGTCTCTATGTAAAATGCTATAGTAGCACGGCCTACTTCCAGAATAGGAAGGCACAATTAGCCTTGTTACCTTAATTTCCTGTTATGGACATGACAATAGTTCATAATGGCACCAGCTTGACCAACTTTCTGCCGCCATTCAACATTAATGACCATTCACAGTGTGCCTGTCACCACACATTCTGCACGCAGGGGAGTGTCGAGACATTGGGAGTGCCTGGATGACTGCAAGAGTGCCTAATCATATCGAAACCAGATCGAAACCAAAATGTATAAATCAATATGTTTTAATATGGTTTCTTATGGAAAATAATTTTAAAAGGTGTTTTTCTTCGTATTTCAATATGCGAGATTGATCAACTGAGTTGCATTTGTTTTATTTGTGATATTAATATTTCTCTTTTATGTTCGCACTTCATACTCTCTGAAAATGTCATATTAAATTTTTTAAGTGTTTAAAAAAAAACTACATAATCAAATAATCTAAATTCCTTGTAAACTAAGGAATGGTGTTTTAATGATTGCTATAGTTGAGGATTGATTTACATCTGTGTCTTTGGAAGGATTCCAAATCTCAGATTGTGTCTTTTATGAATTTTGCTCAAAATAATTGTGATCATGTAGCTTGGTGTCTATTTGCATGATTAGCGAAACATGGAAAGGAACAAAGGACTTTGTAATAGTTGAAACTCGCCGACATATAATTTCTCCTATATTTGCTGTGAGACATTGTTTGTCAACGTCACACATGCTTTGGTCTGTTTGTCACTGATGTTCGTCATTCTCAATAATTGCCATGGTTTAATTTTCTCTCCTGTCATTATCAACTTATAATACTCAGGGACTCTTCTCTAGAACCAGCAAATCAATTCTGCTCATAATGTGTAGATCTCAGACCTCAAAACCCAAATAAATGTGTGCGTACATGTTCTGGAAGACCTCCGTGGCATATTGACAATACAGTTTGGTAGTAATTGTTATGACACTGTCTGTACTGTGGCAATGCCGTTATCATCCTTGGTCCATCAGTACCAGCTGGTGCTCAGCTTGACTTCAATGTCCTTGCATCAGATCAGAGTCCTCAACTCCCTCCCAACACAATTTTGACAATATTCCTCCTTGTCAAAAACCCTACCAATCTAAATTAGCTAGATTGACAATGATTGTTTTTTCGATATTTTATTCCGCAGGTGCGTGTGACACTCGTGTGAGTCTACCACTGCAGCTACGATGCATTCCGCCATGCCGCGCGGCTAAGGCTGACTGTGTGGACACCAACACGTGCAGATGTCGTGGTGAACTGGAGGCAATCTACTTCTCTAATGGCACAATAGAGTTCTGTGTAATGGACAGCAATAAGACTACCACCATCATTGTGCCGTCAATCACACTGCCAGGTAAAATACCGTCCAACCTTTTTACTTCAGGATTATTCTTCAATGGTATTTTTCTAATTGCCGTATTTGAATGGTGACAATCTTTCATTATTTTGAATTATTAGGAAAATGATTGCGCAAAGTTCGATGGATGGCAACTATTTCATTTTGGGGGATTTAGTAAAGGGTACAAAAGACAGTGCCATAAATCTATTTTCCAATGGTAGCATCAATGCCAATGGTGGTTCCATTGATAGCTCACCCTCTATGGTTGATAATTCAGATACACCGATATCACGACATATCCATGTACATACCACTGTTACCTTTTGATGATCTTTTTATCAAAATTCTGAATTCATCACATAACAATAGGTAGCTGTTAAATACATGTTGGTATATTGTTGTATTATTATATGTAATGTGTATGTAATGTGTATGTAATGTGTATGTGCTGATGTCACCAGCTGATGGCGCCACTAACATCTGGATGTATGCAGTCATCGCAGTGGGCACCATCTTTGTCATCTCCGTGGCAGCAGCTCTCTATAACATGTGGTAAGTTTATCTGTGTTCCATAAGTTTGCGTAGATAACCCTGTGTAATATGTAAGTGTATGTAGATAACCCTGTGTAATATACTGAGTGAAACTAAAAACTTCACAGTCATATATTGAATGATATATCAAATAAAGGACACAGGAATGATGTATTGAGGTTATCGT
>JAUTBT010049600.1:7137-34617 GCA_032361225.1 Lepetodrilus schrolli | reverse complement strand
TGCAGTTATCATCCTTGGTCTTGTCAGTACCAGCCGGTGCTCGCAGGTTTACTGCAACATTCAGCGCTACAAATGTTATGGGTTTCCTCCTGCCCTAAACTGACAAGTCGTGATATAAGTGAAAGAATCTTGAAAGCGACTTTAAACCCCCAATTTAAAAAATATATAAGTGCACTATCTGAGTACAGACATCCTATCCTATCAGGATTGCGTCAGAAATGTAAGTTCTACAAACAGCAATGCCAAGTACTATCTCAACCAAGTACAGTTCCATTTCACTTCTGGTGGAGGTACTCTAGAGTAAACCTTATATCATATTATTGTTGCCTAGAGCAATTGAAATGCTAAAAACACCAACCTTTGGCAATGCTGATCAACAACTCTGGCAATTTGATCTCGGCAATAAAAGACAGATCATATGGCTGGAAAAAAAAGAAAACAAAAACACATTTCAATTTAATATTTTCTGTTTACTGCTGTCTAAATGACCACAATATGCCTTCATAATTTAATAATAATTTAATTGTCACAAATTATCCTAACTTAATTTAGTTTGAATTTTCTAAATTATATGAATCTTGGATTGGATTAAGATACGTTTTAAATTATCCGGATAAATTCTTTAAACATAATTCTGACCACCGAATTAACCACCCTACCTGCCAATGAGTATCCAGAAGATGGAGGAGAGCTGCTTGGATGAAGTCGTAGGCTGTCACGGCTTTCCTAAGGCAGCGACAAAATAAATAGAACATTCCAGCTCAGTTTTATCTTTAACCAGATTTCTCCAGTTTTATTTACCTCTTAGTGTGGCTTGTCAGTTTTATCAAAATTGTCCAGCAAAATCAGAAGCTTCACTCTCTACTATTAAATTATCACTTGATGTACTTCTGAATGCATTTTCCGTTTACATATTTACAAATCTATTGCCCATTTTACATGGAGATGTTAGCTTATTATTGTGAATTGGTGCTACAGATCATTAATTAATATGAAAATATTGATAATTTGATTATTAATATTATTTAAAAAATTGGGGTTCTTTCACTCATATCACAGCTTATCACTTTAGGGCAGGAGGAAATCTGCAACATCCATAGCGCTGAATGTTGCAGTAAACCTGCAAGCACTGGCTGGCACTGTTAGACCAAGGAGGATATCTGCATTGCCATGGTATCCTATCAATATCGCGTCAGAAAGGTAACTCTCGTGAACATTGATGCCCAGCTTCTGGGACGGGATTTGAACCCATGGCATTTGGCTCTGAAGTGAGTGAGTGAATTATTGTTTTACGTCACAGCGGGAATCTTTCACCCATACGCGACGAGTTGGCTCTGAAGATCAACGTTTGACCACTGCGCTACCAGCCACCCCTCATATACATTTAAAGCAACGTCTGCCACAAGAGGAAAAAGTCAAGTCTGCGTACTCGTCTACTTGGTGGTGGTGGATCCTGTGGAAAGCGTCGACGAGACGACGGATAAATGTGTAGTACGACCTCCGAACTTTGGCCTCCAGCTCAAGGCCGCAGCCATCCAGGCCGTCGGCATAGTGTTTGGCGAACTTCTCCTGGTAGGTCAGCTGCTCTTGGAGGAACAGCACTATGGGTATCTGGTGGACAGGAAACAGGTCGGTCAGTGATCTGATATAGTACAAATATACTAAGGAGAAAATTATTTCTCCTTATTTTCTATTTCTATTTCGATACTTACTTCTAAAACACACTCGAATAGTCCGGCAATTCCCCCAGATATAGCCATCTATTCAAACTTACGTTTTCCTGCATTGTATGGAAAATACAACATTTTGACTTGCAAGATTTCGTATAATGGTGCAATCGCCCGAACGCAACCTGCACTGTTAGTAGAGAGCTGTGTTAAGCCAGTACAAGCCCTCAACAGTATACCACGTGCTGCATGGATGCAGTGCAACACCCTCTTTCGAGCCAACTATATATCTCTCGTTCTGATTCCGTACAGCCTGTGGGGAAGGTGGGCGGGTCTGTGTTTTATCATAAGTATCTCATAGAAAATAAGGAGAAATAATTTTCACCTTTCTATTTCGATACTTACTTATAAAACACACTCGGATGACTTTTCGGAAAAAGACCCATGCAAGATACATGCAAGATCTATGACAGACAACCTCCCCGAACAAGATTTGTTCGCACATCGTTTATATTGCTCCGTTAACAAAATGATGTCGAGAACGGGGCACCATACAATATATCGACACACGCGTGTATGAAAGGAGAAATGATTTACAGTTTATGAATGAATAGAATTTCAGCTAAGTTATCAATATAAATGGAAGATAGAGAACAGGATAGCCAACCGAAGATTACAGGGCTTATTGGGAAGCTTATCTGTAAGTTTTATGGTAGCTATTCCGGCGGTTGATATTACCCGCGTCTGATCGCTGTGGTAGCCATGCGAGAAAGAGGGCGATGCATTACGCCCATGCAGCACGTGGCGGGGCACCACGTGGTACACTGTTGAGGGCTTGTACTGGCTTAACACAGCTTTCTACGAACAGTGCTTGATGCGTTAGGGCGATTGCACCATAATACAAAATCTTGTGTGTGTGTTTTAGAAGTAAGTATCAAATTAGAAATACTGCCAAATGGATGGTTTGCGTAAAACAGGATCAAAGGTTGGCCATGTTTATGACCGGGTATTGATAATGCTTCGCTATACTCACTTCAGCATTACCACTACCAACTACTGCAAATCAGGAAATTAATGCGAGCAGGATATTAATGCGAAAAATGCGACTTGCTTGTCCGGGAAAAAACATGAATAAAGGCCTGGTCGATCACATTTAATTGTTGTCGCATTTATATCTAAATTCTTGAGGTCGCATTAAATTAGGGACGCATTAATTTCCTGATTTACAGGATTGCTGCACAACTGCAAAAACAAATCAGGTTTACCTGGAAGGGATCGCTGCCCGACATGATGCGCACATATTCTGAGGAGAACATGTAGACATCACTGACTGCGTTAGCATACTGCGACCTCTCCTGTAGCATCTGGTGAACTCTGGAGGGAGAATTCATTGTATGAAACATGGAAATACAGCAAAACCTTGTTGTTTTGAATAATTTAGGAATTTATCCAAAGAAATACATCAGAAATAAAGATTGGAAGAGGAATTATTTCTTTTGGTTTGAATTTGGGCTTAGCACCACTTCTTAAAATGAATTCACTCATATTACCGTATTTACATCTTGTCAGTCTACAGCATGAAGACACCTATAACACTCATAGTGCTGAGTGTTCCAGGAAACCTCCGAGAACTAGTTGCTACTGACAACCCAAACATGATTTCTGCACTGCGACAGAACAGACAGCACATACTGTCATGATCATTTCAGAAAAGTAACTTCTGTGAATAATGATGTTGTGCCCTTGGGCGGGGGGTTTGAACTCGGGACCTGTAATACCCATAGCACTGAATATTGCAGTAAACCTGCAAGCATCAGCTGGTGCTGATGAGGAAGATAACTGCACTGCGACAGCCCAGACGATCATGAAAAGCCAAACAGTAACATATGTGAAACTTTAATGTCAGGTCACCAGGGATGGGATTTGAACTTAGAACTTTCAACTCTGAAGTCTGACATTCCACGAACATGAAATGGCATCCTACCTCTCGGTTGTCCATGCCGGATCTTGGATGTATTCCATCACGAGACGGAAAGACGGATACTTGTCGGACAAATCGGACTGGAAACATAGCAAAGTTCAAGTGAGTTTGGATTAGACTCCATTCAGTAATTTTTAAGCCAATCTGTCAACACTGAGAGAATCCACAACAACCAGGTTTGGTTTGACCCAATAACCATGGCCAATACAGATAAACAATGCATGACAATTGTAATACATGTAATAATAATAACAATAATAATAATAATAATAATAATAATAATAATAATAATAATAATAATGGATATTCATAATGCACCAGATTCACCAGACATGATTCCATGCTTATGCTCAAAATATTTATTGGGCATTTTCGACCAAAAATAATGAAATCGTACTCAAAATAGTTCCCCAACAACGGGGCCTGGGGCCTGTTTCACAGAAAAATGGTAGCGTTACAAGTGTCGTAACTCCGTACGTTAGCGTGGAGTTCCTAAAGAGTTACGACTCTCGTACCACTACGAGTGTTCTGTGGAACGGGGGCCAGATCACACATTAGTATTCTATACCTTGATCAGCTGCTTGTCAGATTTCTTGTTTCCTAACTTCTTGTACGGGTGCTTGTGAGCCTTAGTTCTCATCTGCATGACAAAGTTATCCACGTTAGATTATTGATAATTCACTCGAATAATGAGTAGTAAACCATACCTTATCAGAAAGATTATTTAATTCAATCACTAAATATTCACTATGATGTTAAAAATTCAACACATATACAAGCAGGCATGGCAACAGACAATTGTGATTTCAACCCAAAAAAACAGCCTGGGCTGCAGGCGCCAAGCCATGTCTAGGGCAAATAGATCGACCCTGGATATTGCAGTGGAAGATTGGCATGCCTGATAAATAATACACATCAATACCTCGTGTTTCAACTGCACTTTGGTGAGGCCAGCAAACTTCAACAAGTACAAGGCCTTTTCTTTACACAGGAGCACTGCAAGAGGAGGTAACCATGACAGCACTTTTTTTTATGTACAAAAAAGGACATTAAATATTTTTTTAAATTATATAAAATTGAGTTTATGTTACTTACAAAAAGGATATTTTTTATGTGCAAAAAAAAAGGACATTAAATATTGTTTAAATTATATAAAATTGAGTTTTAGTTACATACAAAAAGGATTTATTTTTATTTTTATGTACAATAAAGAATATTAAATATTTTTTAAATTATATAAAATTGAGTTTTAGTTACATACAAAAAGGAAATTACTTTTGTTTACGTACAATAAAGGACATTAACTATTTATAAATTATATAAACTTCAGTTTTAGTTAAATACGAAAACGAAATGTTAAATTATATTGAAAATTATGTAAAAATAACATTACATGATATGAAAGTTGGATAAGTTTTAAATTTGGGTAATAATTATAATATCTTGAGCAATAGCTTATGAAATTCCAATCAATATTTAATATATCTAATATTCACCTGGGTTTTCATCTGGAGGTAAGTTTTCTTTCTTGGCAGATGCACTCTGTTTTTGGCTAGCCTGCGAGGAAATTGTAAAATATGAACTCGTGAAAAATGTTACAAATACTTAACATATAAACCTGTGAAAAATGAAAAATGTTAAATATGAACTTGTGAAAAATGTTACAAATACTTAACATATAAACCTGTGAAAAATGAAAAATGTATAATATAAACTGGTGACCTGTGAAAAATGAAAATGTTGTAAAATATAGAATTGTGAAAAATGATACTAATACTGTCAAATATGGCCTTGCAGAATATGGAATTGTAAAATGTGGAATCAAAACATCATGATATTAATTTCAAGGGGAGATTTTCAATTGACGACATTAATTAAATTGATAAAAAGTAAATTTACATAAGGAATGTGATCTAATTACCATATTACAAGTGATAATTAAGATGGAGAGATGGCATTGCTCCAGATAACGTCTTGCACGATTTCAAGTAATTACTTTTCAATAACAAATTCAACTGGATGTCTTAAAAACATTTTGATGACCAGGAATGTATAAATATATGTTTGCTTTCAATAGTGTGCTATGTAACAGAACAAGTAGTATGCAAAGCCATAAACAAAAAATAATAATTTCAAGTGAGAAAGAAATTTCAAAAGTTGACTATGCCCGGCAGAAATATTGTCAGAGAAAACTTGCAGTCAAAAATGTGTGCATTTTGCCTATGCTAGTTTTCACAATGAACAGATTGTAGGTATCTGTACATGTCCAATTAAGTCTCCGTCAACTTTCACTAAGTCGTTGACTTTAACCGGTAAATGTGGTCAGCCATATGTGGGTAGCCGGGTTTGTTTACAAACAACAGGTTACAGAACGCAGCAGACCAGTGTAAAAGTACATTATCATGAATAGGTTTGAATGCAAACCAGGTTGAATTTGGCAGTAAATTATTTACAAATTAAATTATAAAATATGTTTTGTATTTACTGTATATGAATTATAACTCAGTATGGTATGCAATAAAAACATATGTAAATACTCGTTGAAGCCTTTGTGCGTGGAAACTAGAGTGAAAATGGTTCTGGTTTCAACCAATCACCTTTGACAAACACAAAATGATAAAATCAACACTGTTGATTATGAAAAAGTTACTACACAGTAGATATCCATCACATGTATTGAATAATTGTTATGGTTTACTCCCATTTTCCCGATCAAAGGATGTTTATATCATTAAAAAGCATTGATGCGTAAATCGCAGTTTAACTTGATCGGATTAATCTTTCCAATTCAGAGACAGGAGAAATTGAAGCAAGAAACATTTTATTAGATGATACAGCATTAGATATGTAGGCTCTGCAAGTTTGTTAAAAAACGACAATATTTCATGTAAAATGTACAAAAAAATCTTACAGTATGCCAAGTCTGGAACACATTAGTATGTTAAATTTACAATACATTAATAGTTCGCACTATTAATTTAACAAGGCTGAACATATTTACAATAAATGCCATAGAAGCTAGATCCAAATTCCAAGGACAATTACGCATCTTCATGGCATCATCGTTGAAGATGGCTTGCATATTTACCTCGCATTTCCGTCTCAGCTCAGCCTCAGAACTCTGTGTTTACGTATAAAGTTACCAACTTCTGAAGTAAAACCAACTTCTTACAAACGTCTCCATACACACCTTCCAAAAAGTCTCCAAACTTGGACTCCAAGGCAGTAGCGATTAACCCGATTAATGCTACCACCTACTACTATCAGAACAAACCAATCTACTATAACAACACACCGAATACTGGCAGGTCGGGGAAACTGGGAAAGCCTAAACACCTCAGATCAGGAAAGCGGGAGGACACCCTGTTTAAGTTTACTAGATGAGCAGTCATACACAAAACACGTTGTATCCGGCTGGTGACTTTTCTCAATACTGCATGACCGTGCATTAACCTCGATCGTCCAGACTGATGGCTGCGATAAATGTCTGTGCTCTATTCAAATTATCTGGGTTATCAAGTCTGGTATGTTCATGACAACATTCTTGATTGCACAGAATGATGTTCCGCTTCTTTGAAAATTGATGATATACTCAAGAATAAGTTCGAATTTACCCTAATGATTAAAAAACAATTGGGTATTCAATATTTGATATTTAATATTTTTTTTAACTTACTGGAATTATTTAAAATTGGGTATTCTGTAATTTATTTTCATATTTTATGCAAATACGCAACTTATCTCGAGTATGTGGATGGAAATGATGAAAAAAAGTGTGCATGAAAGTAAAAGTATAATTAATTAGAGAAACCCAATATATTATAAGAACTCACAAGTGCCATTCTAATTGATTCTGCTGCACTGTATGCCTGACAAATACCATCATGAACGCTGCCCTTGGTTTCACCTGAAACATAGAGATAGGTTGTGTTAAGGTTGTCATAGTAACTGACTGCGGTAGGTGGTGGCAGATTTTGGATTCAAGGTACCAAGTTCAAATTCGCCATCCATGTTCACAATAGTAATTAATACTTGTAGTTTTTACTACTACTACTACTACTACTACTACTACTACTACTACGACTACTACTACTACTACTAGTAGTTACTACTACTACTACTACTACTACTACTACTACTACTACTACTACTAGTAGTAGTAGTAGTCTACTAGTAGTAGTAGTAGTAGTAGTAGTAGTAGTAGTCTGCACATATATAGTGCAAATATCCAGAATAACTGCTCAAATGCACTTTTGGAAAATGGGGTGAACAAGGATAGTCCTACAAGAATAGGCAGTTTTACACAGCAATTTCAGTCATACTTTGATGAGATGGCTACGGTAGGGTCACAACCTGAAATAAGTACATATCAAAGCATCCTTGCAAAAATGACTCGCATAGATAGATCAAAATTATTAGCAATCAGTTCACCCGTATCTTCCACGTATACGTGACTCTGCTGTATACGTGACTCTGCTGTATACGTGACTCTGCTGTATACGTGACTCTGCTGCCGAGAACAGTCAGTGTCCGAGCCTGTAGCACAATCCACCGTACCATCCAAACCAAAAACAAATTAGCCTTGAGCTTACGAAACTTTACTAGTATGATTTCATGTTCAAATCAATGTTTTGTTCACATGCAAAATTTCAGTTGAGGATAAAATCATATGTACTTAAAAATGTATTGTAACCTCGGGACCAGGTTTTGTGTTCAAATCCCAATGGAAAACATGTTGAGCATGAAATTGTGAGAATTGTTATTTCATGCTCAACAATAAAATTGGACCTTAGCATGAAATTGTCCTCAAGAATGTTTGATAACAATGTTGTGGCTATCACAGACTTACAGTATTTGTCCACTTCCTCCCGGAGTTGTTGCGTGTGCCACAGCAGTGCCGCAAAGATTGCCACGATGGCCGAGTCCACCTCCTTTCCACCAATCGACAGACCTTTGCTTTTCATTTCTTGGCATCTGAAAAATGTAAATTCAATCCAAGGTTAAATTTTTATTATTGTTTTGATACTCTGGATCGATGTTAGTGAGGCCCATCCATTTGCGATTGCTCACATGGTGGTAGTGATGATCGTAGTCTTTCAGAAAAATAAGAAGTCTCTAACATCAGCCCCACATCGAGCAAATGAAAATCGCTGTTTTATCTCAAAAAATTCTCCAGCTACGCGGCTTAGCCTGGACGAGCGAGTCAGAAATGCATATATTCCGTCGTTTTAAACCTCGCCGAAATACACTTTCAGATGACCCAATTTTGCCGATATTTGGTAGGCTTTTTAATGTAGTAAATATTTCTTAATTATTTAATTAAATATGGTTTTCTTTAGTTATATAGTTTTCAGTACAACTGTAAAGTCGGTAGATTAATTAGCTGTGTACTGTAAAGACAGTGGGCCTCACTATCGATGTAACCACATCAATGGCAAGTGAGTTAATTACACTGAATTATTTTATATTGATTTTATATATTTTTTAAAACTGGAGTTAAACCTGCTTTCAAGATTCTTTCACTAATATCACGGCTTGTCAGTTTAGGGCAGGAGGAAACCTGCAACATCTGTAGCGCTGATTGTTGCAGTAAGGCTGTGAGCAATGGCTGGTACTGACAGACCAAGGATGATAATTGCACTGCCACGCTTGCAGCACAATTTATCATGATCATGTCAGACAGTTGACTTTCGCAAACATTAATGCACAATATCATTTGTTTCTTTCTGCCGTAAATTCACAACACAGTATATTCGATATTACATTTGCATAGAAGGGTTCATAATTATCAGGAACAAACATACCTGATTGTGTAATCAGAGAATTTCAATTTGGCTTTTGTGAAGTTTATCTAAGTAAACAAAGATATCATCTTGAAACCATATCCTCATCACAAGACAATACACACTTACATGCTTCATTTGGTTTTTCCCTTTAACATTCCCAGCTACATGTTGATGAATGATATTGAGAGAGTCGATGACCACATCAAATGGAGCGTTGTTCCGCACAAAGGTTGTGAAGTGTTTGACCTCTTCTGGGAGAGACTGCAGGTAGACATTGTCACCGATGAGAACATTGTGAAGAAGTTCATGTCTCAGGACCTCAAAGTCTTCGTCGGCCATCTTGAGAGGACGAAGCTGGTGTTTGCAGGAAAGACAAATTCCACTGTTAAAAGAAGTGAAATTATGGAGGGTACAGGTCCGATTATTAGATACATTTGTTGCAAGACAATGCTACTATGCTGTGGTTGTATGAAATTGATATTTTTCAAATAAATTTGCTTCAGATGTTGCCCTGGCCTATACTTTTTTCTTATTTTTGAATTGAAGTTTAGAGCCACTTTCAAGATTCTTTCACTAATATCACGGCTTGTCAGTTTAGGGCAGGAGGAAACCTGCAACATCTGTAGCGCTGAATGTTGTAGTAAACCTGCGAGCATTGGCTGGTACTGACAAGACCAAGGATGATAACTATTGCCACTCTACAGACATCGCATCCTATCAATATAACTTTCGTGAACATTGATACCGGGCCAGGATTTGAACCTGGAACTGGCCACGACATCTAGTGGTGCATGGTTATTTCCATTTCATATAAATAAGCAGCTTTGAACGTGCAACAGAAAATAATGGAAAGTAATTCAATGCAGATTAGCCAATTAAAATTTGATGAAATATGTATATGAGGAAAACTAAACAAGCAAACTAATAGTATAATAGTGGCTAGACTAGATGTTATCAAATCTGTAAATAGTTTGAGAATTCATTTATCAACACATCCAGTGAGTGAGTGAGTGAATTTTTGTTTTACGTCACAGCGGGAATCTTTCACCCATACGTGACGGCGAACACATCCAGGTCACAGTACCTGAGAGATCATAATAGACATGTACCAAGATAAGTATTAAGTCTCTCCATGCT
This sequence comes from Lepetodrilus schrolli, assembly GCA_032361225.1. Taxonomy (NCBI): domain Eukaryota; kingdom Metazoa; phylum Mollusca; class Gastropoda; order Lepetellida; family Lepetodrilidae; genus Lepetodrilus; species Lepetodrilus schrolli. The sequence continues at coordinate 24,046 of JAUTBT010049600.1, read as the reverse complement.
GGAGGCAACTGGAGATGCCCTAAAGAGCTGGCTGAGCCTAATCCAGCATGGAAAGGGTTAAATCAGTAAAAAATAGACATGTACCAAGATAAGTATTAAATTAGTACAAAATAGACATGTACCAAGATAAGTATTAAATCAGGACTAAATAGACATGTACCAAGATAAGTTTTAAATCAGTACTAAATAGACATGTACCAAGATAAGTATTTAATCAGTACTAAATAGACATGTACCAAGATAAGTTTTAAATCAGTACTAAATGGACTTATCCTACCTTACATGCATGTTTCTTCTGTTTACATGACTATTACAAATATCCATATACTCTGCCTGGGAGGTTAACAAATAATTCACTTATTTCCCGCTGCTATGACAACAGCCTAACTGTGGCATTACTAGTTGCCAGCATGGTGAACAGGTTTTTACAGGCTGAAATTTCTCGTATACCCGAGTTCATATTGTAATAGATATCTACATACGTTTAAGAGTCGAGAGTGGCCGCCATGACGTCACAGTTCTCGATGAGGTCACAACTTTTAACTACGGCCAAATGGCAGACAAACATTTTGATTGAATTTCCATCATGTTCACGTACAGGAACATGACGGTAGGATAAATTTGTTGTCAACTCGTCCCTCGGGGTACATGAAAAGATGAGTTGACAACTTACAATGTACCACGATAAGTATTAAATCAGTACTAAATACCGTTGAGAGGACAATACAAATCTCCATCTTCTCTCTAAAAAGGATATTTCAATGGGTATATTTGATCTTTAGCTATTTCTCCTAATGTAAGTATTCTTGAACCTGAAACAGACAATGAAATATGGTCAAATAAAAAATAAAATGTGTAGTAGACAATCGCATCACAAACTTATTGAACATTTTTGTATTATTTTTTTTAAATTAAAGTTTAGAGCCGCTTTCCAGGATTCTTTCACACGTCTCACATATTTCCATAGCATTGAATATTGCAGTAAAGCTGCGAGCTCCAGCTGGTACTGACAGACCAAGGATGTTAACTGTACTGCCACTCTACAGACAGCGCATCCTATAATAATCACGTGAGAATTTATGGATTCAATTAGTTTGCAATATTGTATAGATAGATAGTTAGAAGCCAGAAAGTTCTTTGCAGGCATGGAACTTGATCGGTTCTTACCATATGCTGCTATCATCTTACTGACTTCCCTGACGAGAAGAATCCCATTTGGTGACGACACATCAAACTGAAGTCTCTGAGATCTGAAACAAGAATAAATCATTGACAGTTTCAGTGTTCCTAAAAGGTGTTCACCCTGTAACACACTGAACACAAACAGAAAATAACCAAAGACATAATAAATAAATACATTTTTATTTCCACCATGAACATTGAAAGCAGTGACATGCAATGACAGAATATATTTACTGTGTGAGAATAGTTTCAGATAGCATCTATTATCCTACAATCTGTCTGGCCACCGACCTGTTTTGAGCTAGTTCTGACATGAGTTTGAGCACTGGCGTGGTGACAGTGGGGTCATGGAACCACAGTTCCACCGCTCGCTGTAACACTGGTGTATAGGTGGGGTAGCTGTGCAGCAGTTCAGGATCACGGACAAGTAGCAGTGTATACACGTGGACACGTCAGTGTATTATACTTACCAATTCCATTTAATGCGACATGTTTCATTTAATTCAATTACAAGTTACCCCTCTGACCTAGGTATTTTTACCAGTTAAATCGAGTGAAAATAGCTATGAGTGAGAAAGTAATTTTCCAGCAAAAAGAGTGGGTGAATTATTATTTTACATCACAGTGGGAATCTTTCACCCATTCATGATGAATCCTGCATATAGAGCCTAGAGTCGGCCCATTAAGAGTTAGTCAGCCAGGGTAGAAGTGAACTCCCTGGGGCCAGCAATGGACATTTTAAGACAGAAGTCTGTCATCACACTGAACATTGTTTGTTTATTGTTTATTGTTTAGAAAGGATACATCCAATCAAATAGCATCATGTAACTCGTCTTGGTGTTGAAGGCGAACGCTATCCCTCGTAAATCCCTAGCAAGACCTATTAATGACCTCTGTCAACAGAAGAGTCAAGAGAATAACAATGATGCATAAATCTTGGAAATAATGAACATCAATAAATTAGAAATGAGCAGATCACAAATATTATCTCCACTACAAATATTAATTCTAACAAATAAAATGCTTGAATGAGTAAACTAGTTTTGATATTTCTAATTCAATGTTTTCGACCAATCAGAACATGCCAACTCACCTTTGCACCTTCTACATTGACTGCTGAACTGCCATTCGACAACATATTTCCTACTGCATCGAATGCACCTAGAATGTAGATTTTTTTAAATGTGAAGACAGTAACATATTTATTGGATAATTTTCTAGTACGAGTTCGAACTCGGGACTTCTGACTTCAAAGTCTGACAACCTATAGCTGCTACATCACCACCCACACAGTAGGCAAGCACTACAGTGTGAGTAATCCAGCAGAGGTAGGGAGGTATGTCATGTACGTACGTACCTGTGAGAGGCATCATAAACTGGTCAAACTTTTCCTCGTCCTCCCCGAGGTCGACCAGCAGTAGACGTCCAAGCGCTGTGTAGAACGTGGTCCGGCATCTCATGTCTGCCACCGGACTGCTGCCCGACGTTATCCCCAGGAACGGAAAGTGCTCACTCTGGAAATCACCCAATATTAGTCAGAATAATATTCAAAATGTCATAAATCTCCATACATCAGTCCTAAAAATAGACATGTTGTAGGAATACCATCCAAATTGAAGTAATACTTCGATCGCAATACAGTAATATCTGTAACATTACACTGTGAGAGTAATTTGGCGTTTCAATGCATTTAGACATTCCAGTACTGTACAACCGTCCACTACTGATATACATGGTTCAGGCTTGGCAACAGACAATTGTAATTTCTGTGGAAATCAAGCCCGGGGCAGGCCCCCAAGCCAGGTCCAGTGCAAATAAATTGAACCCTGGACAAAATAGTAGATTTCAGCGGATCCGCAGAAAATTGCTATGCCTGAGGGTTAGCAGTGCGTAGGTGGCGAGGGCATGAACTGACCGTGTGGTTGTTGAGCATGAACTGCACGGCCTCCAGCTTAACTAGCTTGCGGACACTGCTGTAACCGACGGAGAGGTCACTCAGCAAGGTCAGCGTCTTGGAGATTATCTGCTCACTACGGCCCCAGTACTTCAAGTTGGTTATTCTAACAATCAAACAGATTGAAAACATTGATTTTTTTTGGCTACTAATTTCAAAAATTGATTTTTTTGTTAAACATCTCTGCAGGAATCTTTTCGATTGTGAACCATGTAATACTTGTGGAGAAGCAAATTGCACAAGTGTGATGACATGCCAAGTTTACGAAAAGAAAATGAGAACTTTTAAATTATGGGTGGCACGCTTAATAAATCTATCCATAAAACAATTGTCATCCAACATTTCTTTTGTCATCCAGAATTGATCAATTTGGTAAATAGCTATGAGAATAAATATAATATATTATTGCATTAGAAATTGTTAGTAAAAACAGAGTAGAAGGAATTCATAACAAAATTGCAGTATTCTACGACATAATTACTTGGTGGGAACTTCATGCGATAGCCACTATACGTACATTTTGCCAATAAATACACTGAGCACCATGGGTTCGTCACTGAGACCCAGTACTTCAGACAGCCTCCGATACACCTGTCAACACAAACACACGCATCACATCTCTACACAGACCTGCAGTCAGCCACATGTCAAAGGTCGTACGATTCAAACATGTGGATCCTATCAAGCTGGACCAGTAGTGAAGCACAAAATAACTTTAAAATATTGCAGCAATCCAGATAACCCAACTGTTTGCCATACTAGTAACATATGGGGAAACGTTTTAATTTTTAAAAGGAAATTTTAGGAGATATTTTTACATGGCTCACCTTAGATGTTTTTTGAACCTGGTCTCCTACATATATTTTCCTGAACTGTTCGAAGAAACTAAGTATTGCAATGTCAAGTTTCTCACAGCCACCCTGAGCCAGCCGAGAGTCGGTTAGATTCATCAGCTGTAGCACTCTGTGAAAAACAGGTGAGGAATCAAAACACAGAGAAAAACCTTGAAACCCTACAGACTGTAAGAAAGCAGTTATTATTGTCATCCATCAAATTGTATTGTTTCTGGCCAACATCCAATTAGTTTTAAGTAATATTTAGACTTTTTTTTATTATTATATATATTTTTGTATATTAATTTCCCATTAACGTCACATTTACATCTCTGCATCACAGCTTCCTATTGGTATCTTTCACCGTTTTGTTTCATATTAAATTTTAGCTGGATCACACTTGCAGATTTAATTAATTTCCAATTATTAGCACATCTGTGTACATCGCGGCCATCCGTGACTACTTACCTACACACAAGCTCTCCGTCCATTGCATCATGCTCGTCTGTACTGGCAAACGATACCCTCCCCCCTATCACAGAGCCGATAATATACACTAGCCATGTCAAGCGACCTGCAAAACACAAAATATCCTTTGAATACATAAAAAGCAGCAAATATTAGATTTGAAATCGCATCTAACATGGAGTAACTGTTCCTCAGATTTTTCAAGATGAAACAATGCTGGTCGAGCGAAATTGATTTTGATTTTGTAAATAGCAGCCTTTGCTGTGTATGAGGTCAAGGGTTAAAAAAAATTCTTTCCATAATAATGCATACAAATAGATTGACATCTAAATATTACTGGTTTAACCCTCTCCATGCTGAAGGCAACCGGAGATGCCCTAAAGAGCAGTGTATGTGCCTAATCCAGCAGGGAGAGTGTTAATTGAAGTTCATTATGCAGTAATATGTCTTGGTTGATGGGTCTACCCCTCACCTTTTACTAACTAGGAAATAACACAAGTTTTGTAACTAGGATATAACATGAGTTATGCAACTATGATATAGCACGTGTTCCGCACCCTCTTGCACAGCCAACTCCACTCCAGTGTTACCCGCGGTAACCAGTTCCTGATAACGCTGTGCGGACTCGTCAAACATCTGCACCAGCAGAGCGCAGGTCTTCTCGTACTCACACCGACCTATCGTGGACAACTGAAACCAACGGTATCCACCAATCACAAACTTGAACCATTTCAACAAATGACTCCTCCTATATCATATGGTATTATGCATATTCTGCATTTCCCGATTGGCAAATCTTGTGAAAATCTTGGTTATTTTAACATAAACCTATTAAAGAAGCAAAGAACTTTAAGTCTAGTGTTCAGCATCTCACGCTTCATGATTTCTATTACAGCTTTGATAGACATAACTTACTTGTTCTAGTTGTTGACTTATCATCCCATGATCATCTAATGGGTCTTCAAGGCCTTCTCTGAAAATAAATCACCATTACATTATTAAATACAATGAACAAAAAAAAATAAAATCAAATATCATGTTTACAGTTTAGAATTTAAAAGCAACCATCTAACAGTCATTCTGAATTTTATTTAATTTTCTTAATTGGGGTGTAGAGCCGCTTTCGAGTTTCTTTCACTTATATTACAGCTTGTCATTGTATGGCAGGTGGAATCCCGCAACATCCGTAGCACTGAATGTTGCAGTAAACCTACAAGCACTGGCTCATACTGACAGACCAAGGATGATAACTCTATTGCCATGATACAGACAGTGCATCCTAACATTATCGTGTCAGAAAGGTCACTTCTGTAAACATTCATGTCACTCTTAGGACGTTCTTTGAAATTCATGCGTGAAGTTGCTCAAATTTAATCCCAAATTATCATTACAATGTACCGACAACTGGAAAACGGACCCACCTTATGACTACATGGACAGACTCGAGGCGCGATGTGATGTATGCCTTTGTGACCTCCGGAGTGTATGTTTCTAGTAGGTGTGGCTCCGATGCCTTCACGTACGGTACTGATGCCACCATCCTCTGCCACAGACTCAGTAGATAGTGGACACTGTTCGGCGCAAACTGCCACATCTAGAGAACACACAGCAGTGGAATGTCAGCCAGTCGGCATGTATACATTCCAGTGAAAACGCTCTGTATCCTACTGTTAAGCAGAGTAAAGTCATAGGTCTTGTTCCACAGAATGATTGTAGAGCTACTCAAGTCACAACTCACGATATGCAGGGTGAGTGATTATGTAGATTAACATCGCGGCAGGAATATCTTTCAACCATTTACGATGACGATACACAGGGCTACAATCGTTGAACTTCCAACTCCATATTTGCACTGCAAACTCAAGCGGCAACTCAAAGAAAATTACAGTTACTGCTTTAAAGGTCCGACTCATTCCTAGAAACTAATTCTGGATTTCCTGATAACGTGACAAAGAAGCTACTGACCTGTAAACTTGTGACTGTGAACTCGGCAATAAGTTTGATTATCTCTGAGTAGTGGTCTACTTTGACTAGTTCACCCAGCTGATAATTGGATTTAAGACGAGCGAGAAGACGACAAAATTCATGATAGTTGCTTGGATCTGACAATCCCTGGAGAGAAAAAAACAGAAAAATAGGATCCATCGACAATAGGAAGTCATAAAATATACACATCAACAAAAACACTTTTCAGATGGTAGTCAATAAACATTCAAAGTGCTTTAAAACAAAAAGAAAATGTACATATAGACATATGGAAATTAATAATGCACAACACTAATTATTTTACAAAAACATATCACTTTTAGATATCTAAAATTAATACTGATCTTGTATAACATTCAGTCCATTCATAATAACGGAAATATATGAGATTGTACAGCTTCTTGTTCCAGTTCCTGGTACCTGTGGACTATCCAGGATTCCTCGTACTCCTCTGACCAGGCTGTTAAGGAACTTGGCTCTCTCTGTGTTGTTAAACAACGAACGTCGTACTGAGGCAATCTGGACGAGGCAGGACAGAGCCTAAAGCAAAGTAAACATGTGAATACCATTATTCATGTATTCAAAATATTTTTTAAAACATTTTTAAAATATCAATGTCAAAATATCTTTTGCAACAGATGACTTAAAATGTCTTGCAAGTGATGCAAACCAATAATTCATTCAATAACTTACTTTTAACTTTCCTAGTAGAAAAATGAAAGGAAAACTTGCGAGAAATGCTTCTGCCAACACGTACCATTGGTGACAGTGATGAAGGCAGACCAGAGTAGAGGTCAAAGAACAGCTGCAGCGTGGTGAAGTCTAGGAATGCTGCAAATATAACAAGACGTCATCGAGTCTAAGATAAGATAAGATGCACATCTATATAGGAAACTGGACATGAATACAGTGAGCTATGAGAACACCTATGAATTTCAACTGTGTGAACCCGTGATACCTGTTCTCCAGCTGGTGGGAATCTGGACTGTACACAGATCGTCTGACGACTCGTCCGTGGACGTGCCGATGAAGTCGAACGTCAGACAGTTGTGTGCTAGTCGGAGCGCATGTGACAACAAACCCCGCTGGAAGTAGAACCAAAGATATTGCAGGAAATGTAGAGACATCAACAGTCACGATTAGTTATTCAATAAAAATGTCGCTCAATACTAATGGTAGAATCAATTACTACGTTAATTTTCCATTACATCGTGTTATTCAGTAGCGATGGAAACCTGGCACTAAATATGTGAGTGATAACGCACCTGGCTCTCGTCATTGAAATCAAGGTTTTTTATATTCCCCGCTGCGGATCTGAGAAGTGAGCATGCCAGCTGGAAGATTTCAAACAGCTGGGTGTCTCGGAATGATGACGCAATTTTCCTGTGTTTTGTCAGCGAACGACTGGCTTCAGACTGGAATACAAAATCCCTAAATGTTGTGGGGTGAGGAATCTAGCAAGTACATAACAACCGATCTTCTGAACAAGAAACCTCAATATTAAAAGTTTCATTATGGACATAGTAAGTAGAACCAATGCACCGTGGTGAAGATTAGAGATAGAAAGTTGATGGAGATAATTAGAATTAGTGAGCGGATGGACACGATTAGAGATAGTGAGTTGATGGAAATGATTAAAATCAATGGCAGGTGGTAGCACAGTGGTAGAACATTGGATCGGAGCCAAAGGTTCCAGGTTCAAATCCTGCCATGGGGGGCCAGGCATCAATGTTCGCGAAAGTTACCTTTCTGACGCGATATTGATAGGATGCACTGTCTGCAGAGTGGCAATAGAGCGAATAAGTGGGTCAAATTCTATTTTTAGACATCCAGTTTAAAGATTCTGGTGATAACCTACACAGTGACATGTGCATGGCTATTGTTTTAATTACGTACCTTACGTTGTACCCAGATCTAACACGCGAGTACCTACTACCCGTATAAACGGTGTATTAAGATTTTATCTGGAGTTTAGTCAACCCAAGGCATATTACCCATATTTGGCTATCACCGGAACCTGGGAAATTCTTGGAAATTTAAAAACAAGACCTGACCTACTTACAAGCACAATACAGTTATCATCCTTGGTCTTGTCAGTACCAGCCAATGCTCGCAGGTTAATTGCAACATTCAGCGCTACGGATGTTGCGGGGTTCCTCCTTCCCTAAACTGACAAGTCGTGATATAAGTGAAATAATCTTGAAAGCGGAAATAAACCCCATTTAAAAAATAAAATAAATAATAAAATGATGGACATGATTAGAGATCTGATGGTGTCAGTAAGCTTAGATGATTAGAGTCAGTGATGTGATGGTCCTGTTACAAGGAGACTGTACAATGCGACCGCTATGTACATCTCTTACCTCACTGACCTGGTTCATCTCACACACAAGTTGAGACAGTAGCTGCACTCCGATCATGACATGCTGTGTGGAGCCACTCTGTAGGAAGGAGATCAATAACAGTACTACACACACCACCACAAGCAAGCCAGCTACTACATTTGCAAATATCTACTAGTATTATTATTGTTATATAATATATAATTCCTGTGTAGCTCATTTGGTAGTGGAATAACATAAACAAGTCTACTCGCTAAAAAGATTTTACGATGCTCGGTGTGCATCTACCGAGATAGCGATGCATTGCTGTGTCCCGATGTGCCAAAGCGATTCGCGATATGATGAACACCAGAAACTGTTGTTCCACCACATCCCAATAGATTACAACACACATGGCAGTGATGGATAGTCAACATACGTCGTGATGAAGGGAGGTAACTCTGAATTTTTCATTCAGCCTCGTTATCATCTGTCAATGGCTGTACCATTATATACAAAACGTAACACAAATTACTGCCTTCTAGCTTTTTGAAATAATTATATTACAATTTTAGTATGCCTGTATTACTGTAAAACACTTATATTTCGCAGACGCAAATTTCGCACAAGTGCTAAAATTGACATATTCACGGAAATAAATTACGCGCATTTGCCAAATAAAATGGGTAAAAAAATCTTCTTTAAAAATTTTTTTAAATTCACTCATGTGATGAACAAAAGTATATAACGTGCTCACCACCGATTACGAGTGTGAATTTTTGTTTTACGTCACAGCGGGAATCTTTCACCCATACGTGACGGCGCCGATTACGAACGCAACTAGTTGTGAGTAGACTATTGTTTATCAAGGTTAACTAGATTAGATGAGAGTCGGATTCATCGACAGGAAATATGTCCTCAAGCTAATGAAATGATAGTTTGATAGATAAACACAAGTAACAATGAAATAGTAGACGTACATTATTAGATTGCTTAATTTACCGGCACCATTATACTAGTGATTACAAAACGAGGTCAGAGTTGATTGCCGCTTGTAACGTTTCACTTTAGTGGTGATTGCCACTTGTAATGTTTCACTTGAGTCGTAAGAGTAGACTAATACTAGTATATATTTTTACGTTTAATTAATTTTTGATAACACCGTTTAATTAAATTATTCAATTGTATCTTCTGTGTTGTATTTTTCATTCATTAGTATTAATTACATCGTACAGTAATACTTCCGCTTCAATAGTAAACTTAGGGCTTATAATTTTGCGCTAATTGTCTTTGAGCATATAGCGTGAAATATAAGTCTGCGTGTAAAATAATTGTTTTACAGTATTTGTTATTGAACATCACAATATCAATCGGGCCTTGAGATTACGAAACCTTTTGAGTACGATTTCATGCTCAAGGTCAAATTTTATATGGGGATTTGTGAACAAAATTTTGAGTTGAGCATGAAATCGTACTCAAAAAAGGCTTCTTAATCTTGTATTTAGAAGAAAGTTAAATATAGCGCTCACCTGGATGAACTTGCCAACATCTGTGACCACATCCCGAAAGACATAGTCATCTTTGTTGATATCAAACCATCCCAGCTTGGTAATGCGGGCAAATAGCTGAAGTAAAACAAAGATTTAGACGTGCAACACACAAAGTAAACACATTTTAAAATGTAGTATATATAATTAAGAGTTACTTCCCTTCAACTCCCCTGTCAACCCAAAGTAGAAGTATTGCAGAATACTTCATTTTCAAGATCGCAAAGCTGAAGGGAAATAACTCTAATAAGAAATGCTGCATTTTAAAATCTGTTCACTTCATAGACATGATAGAGGAGAATAAGAATGACTAACAGATGTTTTGAGGTACATACCTTTTTCACTAATTTATTCAAAATCGATCATTAATGCCTGTCCTTTAATGCTATGTCGATGTTTTTCAAGAATATTATAGTCATGACACCAAGTGAAGATAAGATAAGACTTTATTACCTTCTGGGGGAATTTGTTGCAACTTAACTGCAATTATGAAAGCTCAATTCACAGTTGAAATTCCAACATGACTAGTATTACCATAATACAAGCATACTGCATGTGCCGTAACATAATATCAGTTTTCAATGCATAATAGACATTTTGCAGATCTTTCTTCCTACTCACCTGTACTAGGGCTTGGGAAACATAATGCACCAACTTAGGCCTGGTGGCCAGGTAGTTTAAAACATAGTTACCTGCAACAGTCAAGAAGCATCACAAACAGTTCATTGCAGAGCAAATAATAATCTTAACTATCAGAATCAGAATTGTACAAGAATACACAATGTGTTACATTTACTGTGAACCATTAGTGGTAAAATATGTTCCAAGCCATTATCAAGATAAATATCAGTATTTCTGCTGATGTACGCACGGATGTCAACTCTCTGTTCCAAGGGCAAGGTCAAGTTAGGTCGGGTCACCAGTTTGGTCAGAGTGGTGGCCGCCAATAGTTGTGCATAGGCAGACTGGAATGTAGGAGGTCAGAGTTACCATGGTTATGTCATAGTTTGTAGTATTAACCTTAATGTTGATAACAAATGACATATTCTCGACAAATATTCACACTATTTTGGGAAAGTTTCCATCACTTTAAATCTACTAGTCCAAATAATGATTGAAATAGCATGTTTACAAAACATGAAATTACCACTGCAATAGCCTTGTGAATAATGACTAATGGGCCAGTGTTTACCTTCATCAATGCAACCTTAATTCAACAGTTGATCTCATTTCGAATAATTAGCTACCCGTTTATGAAAAACTTTGAATTGAAGAAAGTTGATTTCTGAAAGTTTTTCATAAACAGGAAGCTCAAGTTACAGTTCCAGGTTCAAATCCCACCCCAGGGGCCCAGCTTCAATGTTTGCGAAAGTTACCTTTCTGATGCAATACTGATAGGATGTGCTGTCTGTAGAGTGGCAATGCAGTTATCACCATTGGTCTTGTCAGTACCAGCCGATGCTCGCAGGTTTACTGCAACATTCAGTGCTATGGATGTTGCGGGTTTCCTCCTGCCCTAAACTTAACAAGTGATTTTAAAAAAAGTTCAACCTCATGGACTAAGAACTACTATCTCTGTACGTACGTTTCCTCTTTCTAGGAGCAGCTGACACTTGTTAAGACAGTCCGGGGAATTTGCAAATGCAACCAGAGTTTTCTCGGCCTCAGAGCGGATATTTCCATCTGTAGTCTCGTACAGTCGTTTACACAACTCCTCTAGCTGAATTAAATCCTGGAACACAGTTAAATATGTAGCATTACCTCTTCACGTGTAAAGGTAGTAAATGTAAAGTAGACAAAAATCTTACTTTTAATATTGAGTCATAAGTTAAGATGTAATTTTGGAACCGTACATGCACTTCTTGTGTCAAAGTTTTGTGACCTGTGTCAAATAGTTCTGGAGTAATGATAGCTAACAGGGGTTTATTAAATTTAAATTACCTGCCAGACTATTTAGCTTTTAGTTTTCATTTCTCTTCATCTTTTAATTGACTGTTTTGTTTTTTCCGGTTGTTTTGTCGCCAATGTTTAATTTTCACAGTCAATATAATGATGACTAAATCTTTCTATTCTTAATTACGAGCATTTACATTTCCGAGGCCCCGGCTTGTGATACGAAAACACGACGAATATGATCAAATGAAGAATGACATAAGCATCAGATTTACTCACGTTTTCAATCATTGTAAATTTCAACAGAATTCAGCCAGTATGCACATACATTTAAGCGCGATTAAAGATAACAGGTTATCTAGATGACAATGTAAACATTAGCTGTCAATGGCAGTTGACAGATGCCTGTGCCTATTTGTGGAAAATTGCAGAATGTGTAAAATGATGTCACATGCCCGCTAATTTCAACGTAGTCAACATGACGATGGTGTCTACTGAAGCATCTTCCGATGCAACGGTTATGTCAGTGAACTGTGTGTTTGTGGAAAATCATAAAATGAATTATAAACCCATGGTGTAAGAAATATGATCAACGATTAGGAGATAATCAAGCCTTTTAATACGACGACCGCCTCACCTGGTCTTCCGCCATTTTTGTTTTCCCCACATTTTCAAGCAATCCGCTAGAGGGCGTTATTTTTGAGGCGACACCTTGCGGTAACTTTAGAGGTGACAACTGCAGCGTGAACACGTAAACGAGTTCGATCCCGGGTGCATAGACTGAAAAATTAAAGCTTTACTCAACGGTTATTGTTATTAAATAATATATTCAATTAGGCCTTATAGTTATTTTTGTGTGATAAGTTAATTTGATATTTTGACTAGTTGGTAGGATCCAATCTAAAAATAATAATAATTGGTCGGTTGACAGAAAATAAATATAATTGATCAATTCATTGTTAATATGGTTATAAAAATGTGTACACATAAATTGTTCAGATTTGAATCCATAATTATTTTCAAAGTAATACTTTTGTTATACGTTGGCTATATTTTCCAGTAACAAATCAAATTACTCTTTGTCCTATTACTGTCTATACACAGATACACAGATGAATCCACAATTTCCTAGCCACTTTTATTTCCTAAACAAAATGTGTTTTTTTCAATGTAAATATCTATGATGGTTTATTACAGCTTGTTCTTTCACAATTTATAACTTTCTAAAGATGGGTACACTGTAGGCGGAATATAATAAAAAATAATTATTTTTATTTTCCAAAATGGAAAAGAAAAACGGGTAATAAAGGGAAACAAATAACTATTGCCTTAATATATTATCTAACCATGCATCTATAAAATTGGTGTGTACATGTTATATACGGTAGTTGATCGATTGTAGGCCACAGCATAAATATTAGTATATAAATAATATCCATGGCAGGATTCTGGTCTCAACAATCATATGTAATTTTAAAGAGACTCAAACACAAAATTCATATTGTATAAACCTAAAGAGTTGGGCGGTCAGTTTGTTTGTTTATATACATAGACTACTAGGTGAGCAGAAGAGTGTGAAATGCTGGGTCTTAACATGTGATGTCACCTTCATTAATTTGAATACCGCGTGTGGCCATCAACCGTCTGGCCGAGGACCAATCACAACGTACTCTTCTCACCACAAGACTCATAGTGGGGAATAGGCAATTGATTGTTTATCATCGACAGGTACAAGGATTTATTTCGATGAGTTTGCGTGGCTTTTCATGCCTGAAAGTATGGATTCTTACAAATATAGCTCTATATATTACATATGATAATGGGCATAGGTAAAATCAAACTATATTTGCCACACCCACCACATAGTGTCCAGAGCCTTTTAGTGTTCACAATGCACTGTATTCATGCTCAAACAACTGCAGAATAGTGTTCATAACCATGAATGATGCACCAAATGACTGATAACAGAATAACTGAAACATGATTTGATTTATTTCAGATACAATACAAGATACAATAATAACATGAATATCTGTAAATGAAAAACAATGTAAAAATAATAAACGGAAAGTATAGAGCTCATTCATAACAAGCACTGTTTCAAAAGACAGCCATGTTACCTTACAGCCATATTGCATAGAATAGCCATGTTAAATTATTATATTCTCCAAAGAAAGTTTCATCCAATGTACTTTACCGACCTCACTGTACAAGGGAGATAACTAGTAGAGATGTACTGGAATAATGTTCTTGGCTGGTTGTAGTAACAGTGTCATTGACAGATCTCACAATGAAAGACTCCTGAATCATTCTTACTGTTTAGGAGACAGAACATTTAAGAGATCTTTTGAACATGAGAGAGAAATAATAATTTAATACTGAAATACAAACATACCAGACTAGGAAAAACAACAGCTAGATTTCACAGTTAGTTCCTTAGACAGTTGTTACGTGAGTATTTTGATACAGACCTGGCATCAGCCTAACATCAGGGTATCTTTTCACGAAGCTCTCTTATCCACTAAGAGATCCACTAAGAGACCATAATGCTCTCTTTGCTGATAGCTAATACACTGCAAAGAGGGCACTATGGTCTCAGCGGATAAGAGAGCTTTGTGAAAGGATACCCTGTACTGTACAAGCTGACCATGATACGTTGTAAACACTGATGTCAGAAATATCTGAACACAGGCATGAATGAAGGCAGTGATGTGTACAGCTGTTAATGCACTATAGCCAGTTTTTAGCAGTTGATAAAGGTTTAGTAATTATGAATTAGTTACAATCCAAGATTCAATCTTCATCAAGGGCAACAACTCTGCATAGTAAAACATAGTACCCATTGGCCATTTGCCAAAACACCATCCATTCATCTGTATATCCACCTGTCCATCCATCCATCCTTCCATTAATACATTCATATATCTGTCAATTTGTTCATCCATCCATTAATCCATTCATTTGTCTATCCATCTGTTCATCCATCCATCTGTCCGTCCATTCATCCATCCTTCCAGTAATCCACACATACATCCATCAATCCATCCATGTGGAGCTACTTACCACCAAAAATATACCACAGAACAATCATGCAAAACAGCATTTTAAGGCTAAGCTGTATGACCTGAAAGACAACCATATAACAAATCATTGGAAAACAAGATGATTTTGAATTTTAGTCGTACAAGTAGCCCTGAGAAGATGTCCAACAAAGTCAAACACAGCAGTGTAAAACACAACAGTGGAGCAGATGATTTAACCCTCTTCTTCCTAGGGGTAACTGGAGATGCCCTAGAGAACTGCGATTCAGCCGGCAGTAAGCAGGATTAAGTGATGTCTTTGCTGATGCTGTCGTACAGACTCTGTAACTCCCCCAACACAGACTGTATCCACGTCCATCGCGACTGTAAACTGTTCTCCTTCTTCATAGTATTCAGACTTTTGGCGTAGGTTGCTTTTAATCTGCTTAGAAGATCTGCTCGGCTGTACAACACAGAAAACACACACGCACATCAATACTGCTTCATATTGGACCTCAAAGACATAGAAAGGTTAATATTCAAAACTTGTTTGCATGATAAGGCACTAGTTATTTGATTCCATGGTTTACATATGTTTCTATGTTAATTTTGGCTCGGGCGGCAAAAAATATAAATAAATATAATTTGGTATTTTGGCCAGTTGGTCAGGTTCATATTCCAATAAATAAATAAAATAATAATTGGAAATTTTAATTGATCGCTTGCCAGAAAATAGATATAATTGATCAATAATTGTTATAGACACCAGTACTGTTAGTACACATAAATTTCCAGATTTGAATGGACAATGATGTTCAAAGTACACTGCTTGTCAATAGCAGTGATTGTTATTCATTAGGCTTTTGCAATACATGCATTTACCTGGAACTGATCAAATTAGCTTCAACTTTGTGTCAATCATTGTCTGCCGGTCTTTGTTCATGTTCAATGATAGTCTATATGATTTGTTCCTTCGTCAATTGTGATAATAATTTTCTAAAGGCTAGTAAACTGTCGGCAGAATATAATACAAATAATTATTTTTATTTTCCAAAATGGAAAAAGAAAATGGGGTAAACCGAGGAATAAAATAACTATTACCTTATATATAGTCTAACATTGCATCTATAAAATAGGTGTGTACATGTTATATACGGTAGTTGATCGATTGTAGGCCACAGCATAAACATTAGTACAGTATATAAATAATAATATCCTTGTTTATGTGTTCTCAGGATTCTGGTCTCAACAATCATATGTAATTTTAAAGTGACTCAAACACAAAATTCATGTTGTATAAACCAAAAGACTGATGATCCTTGATGATACTGACAATACTGTGATTGCTTTCCTCAGAAATTATCTGTTATCAATAATTCAGCTCATTTTCTGGACGGTCAGTTGTTTGTTTATATACATAGACTACTAGGTGAGCAGGAGAGTGTGAAATGCTGGGTCATAACATGTGATGTCACCTTCAGTACTCCGGAAAGTATACAGCTCATTAATAACAAGCACTGTTTTAACAGACAGCCATGTTACCTTACAGCCATAGTGCATAGAATAGCCATGTTAAATTATGATATTCTCCAAAGAAAGTTTCATCCAATGATCTTGTACTTTACAGCCCTCACTGTACAAGGGAGATAACTAGTAGAGATGTACTGGAATAATGTTCTTGGCTGGTTGTAGTAACAGTGTCATT
>JAUTBT010049589.1:0-16056 GCA_032361225.1 Lepetodrilus schrolli | reverse complement strand
AATTGTTGTCGCATTTATGTCTAAAAGCTTGAGGTCGTATTAAATTAGTGACGCATTAATTTCCTGATTTACAGTATATAAAAAAAAATCTTTTAAATATTATAACATAATAATTAGTGAGTTGAAGATAAGTAAGATCTTCACCATCAGTTAAGTAAGGACTTTTGTCTGTCAACTCCATAAACCGCATCAAGTTGTCCCCCTAAAACAAAAGCAAGTATCATTCATCAAGTAATTTTTGTTATTAACAGCTCTTTCAATGGTATATGGATGAAAATCAACTTTCATGATGATGAAGATAATGATGATAACAGTGATGGTGACAGTGACTACAATGATTATGACTTATGACAATAATGACAATTATGACAATGATGATGACAATTATGATGACAATTATGACAATGACAATGATGATGACAATGATGACAATGATGATGACAATTATGACAATGATGATGACAATGATGACCAAACCCCCTTCTCGTCATGTGGCTTAAATATCTGATTCATACATACCTTCCCGCAAATGAAAATCATGTTTGTATCTGGATCATAGAGTGGCATCAAGATTCTGAAAGAAAAATACAGCTTTCAAAACAAACCAAAAACACACATATGTAGCGAAATATGAAAAAAACATGTAGTTGGGATACAAATGCAGGTATGGCAAATCTAACAACCAAAGTAAACTGAACAATGAAAATAACTGTGCACGTGTTTCAAGGTAAGGTTTACATGGTTCACATAATGGACCGTGTGAAGAATGGAACTCACCCAGTAGAGTTATCCAACCCTATGGAATGTACAGGAGAGGAAAAGTTGCGTGTATCCCACAATCCTATACACCGCTGGCGAGTCTGTAAATTAACAAAGCATTCCCAACAAATATTAAAAATAAATATCCACAACCAAATGTTCACTAGGACTAAGATTTTAAGTTAACAATGGCCCTCCTCATTTCTAAATATAGATATTAGTACTAAATATAGATTTGGTTATAAACATCTGCCTAAATAAAACAATTGCATAACAATAACATTTTGAAAAGTAATGATGATTATACCACAATATATTAATTTCCTTGAATTTGATTGGTCTAAACATTGCTAAAATCACAGTTGAATTGCATTCCTATTAGATATTTAATCAGGCAGTGTTGATGGCCGACTTACAGTGTTGTAGCCTGTCGATAAGATGAGGTCTTGATTACCTAACCACAGAACACACGAATCTTTTATATTCTGATGACCGGCAGTTTCCTGAAAAAAAGTTTACAAACCTTAACTAAAAAATCTAAAATTTCAGCTGATCATTTGAATATGCAAGTCATATTAAACCATCACATACAATAAACATTAATCTATGACCATAATGACCCAGAGTTAAACATAGAAAAAGTTGTAACATTGTACACATTGAAAATATTTGATTGAATTAGTGCTTTACATCACAGCAGGAATATTTCACCCATACATGATGACATTAACAAACTACTTTCTTAACGTCACGTAGTCTGATGGAAAAGAATTATTTTTATTAAAATCAGATATTTCAGAAATGTCAATTACGTACGTGTACCTTTAATACATAAAGTCACATGCAATTGCTGTACATCAAACACAAGCGAATAGCTCTCTAGTCAATATGACAGCTGACAATAGGAGGTGCCAACACGAAAGACATATTAACTCCCTGAGGAGGGAGTGAATTACTGTTTAATGTCACAGCAGGAATCTTTCAGCCATAAACGACGAAACTACCTGAGAAGTATCCTAACACGACATCTCACCTGAGCTGTCTGGGCACGTGGATCCAACACACGAAGCTTTTTGTCTCTACATGACGTCACCAGTAGACTCCCGTCTCCCTTCCATGATATGCTCTGTACTACATCAGTATGTCCATCCTGAACTGTAACATATACACACGTGATATCAATAACACACCTGGCCCCGATTTATCGAAAAACAAACTTGAGTTTGAGATTTTTTTAAACTTAGATTTCTCCCATTGACTCAGTGCTGTAACATGAATAAAATCTCAGCTGAGTTCGAGTTGTTACTCATTACAGCACTGAGTCAATGGGAGAAATCTCAGTGGAGCAAAATCTCAAACTCAAATTTGTATTAAGAAATCACTAAGATGCATCGTAATATCATAATACAAACACAAACAATATCTCAGGTAGATATGTATTATCTCAGGTAGATATGTATTATCTCAGGTAGATATGTATTATCTCAGGTAGATATGTATTACTAGTATCTCATTACAGACATAGCATGAACATTCTAACTTCAATAATCCAAAAGGTTATTAAACAATGTTCACTCATTGACATCACTGAACTGATTTATTTAACTTAGACTACTGGTTAGCGACATATTACCACCCAGTACCTATTATCAAGCCCCCACCCCCCACCCCCCATCCCGTAATAGCAATTCCGTATTCATAATTGATAATTGACACCTACCAATTGCCAATAGAGGATAATTGGAGCAATAATTCGATTTTTTTAAATAAAGACCAAATAGCTTCAAAACTTGCATACCAGTGAAAATTACATATCTAGGCATTGAGCATGTGACTAAACAATATTCACTTGTTTATTCGTTCGTCTGCCATAACGTCCTTTCATATCCAACATTAGGAAAAATAAACCATGCATTATTATGATACATGCATCACATTTTTTACATCTAGACATGCATTAGTTATGGTTTATATATTCATAAATATCAATATTAAATTTAATTATTTCAACACTAAATTACGCACCCCATCCTGTTTTATGGGGGTGATAAACGTTACCATCAGTTGCATAAAAAGGCCTATTTTCACATCATTTTCAGCTGAAGTGCGCAGATAAGTTAGAATATATCTTAGGTCACATTATGGCCACATTGATGCTCATATTAAGAAAATTATCTAGGAGAACGTTAATATTTCAGGCAATAATGGGTCGCTAACAAGTATCCATAGTTTTATTTATTTATTCATTTATATTATATTCATATTCAAATTCATATTCATATTCATATTTATTATATATATTATTTATGCCGCTCCAGGAATCTTTCACGCTAACAAGTATCCATAGTTTTATTTATTTATTCATTAATATTATATTTATATTTATATTTATATTTATATTTATATTTATATTTATAATTACATATATTATTTATGCCGCTCCAGGAATCTTTCACACAAATGCGACAAACCATCAAGTCTTAGTGGGTGAAAGTAAATAATTTGTAAATAAATAAATTTGATCGGTATCATATTTATACATGTTATATTAAAGGGAATACTGAAATGCTTTAGACAGTTAACTGTTTATGGTGGATATTTTGAATAGAACTACATATTTGGGCAAGAATGAGGTGTGGCACAGACTATTACCGAAACACTAATACATCTAAAAGACATTATATTTGCTATTTTCCTTACCATATTTTTCTTGAGAACTACAAACATCGTAGACTTTGACAGTATTGTGTGACGATGTAGCCAGCACTCCATCAGCAGTCGGATGCCACAGAACTCTCTCCACCTTCCTCTCCTGTGCTGGCAATACTAGAACTGGGTTAGTCACACTGTCAAAGTCTGGCTCGTCCGGTAACAGCCAAATCTTTATCTGGAAACATGTTATTTTCCATTCATATAACCTGGAACGATTTCCATATATCTGTTACACAGCCGTTACCTGATATTCCCCATGGCTGTTTCCAGCTGCTATTTAATTTTCATTAATAACATTAAACTGCAAACAAAATTTTACAAATCCTATTTTAGAATTAAGAACTTACATGTTGATAAATCTCAGCCTATAAAATGCATTACAACTCCAGAGTAATACAAATATCTGGCCCAAACTCAGCATTTATTCAGCAAATAAAATGCATTACAACTTCAGAGTGTTACAAATCTCTGGCCCTAACTCAGCATCAAAGACTCACGCAGTTATCATTTGAACATGTAGCCAAGAGGTAATCATCAAAGGGAGAAAAGTCAAAATCTGTCACCAAGTCTGAAAGTAGAAGATAATATGTCAAAATCATTGCTATCATGATAATATAGTTTGCATATTTACTATTGTTTAAAAAAAGTAATGATAATGCCCAATGAGTTCATTGTCGTGTCTTCTAGCTCAATAATCGTATAATTATTTGTTATTGCCGATCTCACATACAAGACAAGTAAGCACTAACCTGAATGTGCATGAAGATGAGGCACGTTTTTCCCCTGTCTGCCGGTACAATTAAGCGGTAATATACCTAAACTGCCACCTCCTGGAAATAACCAGATAGCAATCAAAATTAGCATGTTTTACCATGCAAGCAGGCTTTTCAACTATATTTTTAATGCAAAATGTTTTTCAAAATTAATTGAAGTATGAAAATACAATTTAAAATGTACCATAATTTCCCTAATAATTCTAACCCTTTAAAGGCATACAATGACAGATATTTATGCTTGTTGTGGACTAGTTCATAGCTACATCTGCAAAGTACATTCTCTTGACATACATAAAATCATTTTTGCACCTCCAAAATGTTTTACACAGCTGTATGTTAGATAAAATTCCACTGCAACCCCCCGATATGGAATTTTGCTTTAACCTCCAGAATAAACTTCTGGTAATATAACCTGCATATGCTTGTACGGCATTTCCTTTTGCCTATAAGGGACATAACTCGAGGTTAGGCGACTCAATTTAAAGGGAAAATACTTTGTTTTGTTTTCATTTAGTGATCTGCCGCCATTTATAGTTATATTGATAACCAGTGGAACACGAGGAAGAAGTAGTAGTTGGATCAATAAATCACTTGTACAGTCAAATAAAATGCATACATTTCCAGCTAAAACTTCATCAGACCACTATCTAGGTCAATCTTCTGTGATTATATGCCTTTAATAGTCTGAACACTTAAATTAATCACCGAAAATCCCCAAAAAATACTGACCCTAAAAATACAAACACGACCAATTTTTTCAGAACATTTTTTTTTTTTTTTTAAATTTCAAAATACTTAATTTCATTTACAACCATATGTTTTACTATATGAACACTGATAATTTTCAATTTTAGTATTTTTCTAATAATTCGAAGGGCTACAAATTTAATCATTTTCTCCTGTTCAATTATTAGAGTAATTACTGTAAACTGTTTAGTGTATCATTCTAAATCTATTCTGTGTACATAAGTATTAGGATGACATTTTTGTATTCAATTAAAACTGTGGAGATGCATCCCCCTGTATATACCTGCAGACTCGACGTTAAATGCCATGTACACCGCGCTGGCCTTGATGTGGTTTCCATGGGACTGCATGAGAGTTCCGATAGGCAGCTCCGAAATCCATTCCTACAAGTGCCAATCAATGTCAGTACTGTCATTATTCAAACATTACAAATCACGTCTTACAAATTGTATACATTGTGATATAAGATGCTTCTACTGGTCTCGGCCAGAGGGTTTACCCCTTTGGCTCAGTCGGTAGAGTGTTGAACTCACAATCCAGCAACTCGGGTTCAAAGCAGGGTTTAGCTTTGACGGTGTTGACTACTACCATTTTCAGGAACAATTTAATTGAACATGTTAATAGTGGGAGGTGAACCTGCAACAACTATGTGTTAGGTAAGACAATGACTGGGACATATTAGCCTATGGTAACATCTGTACACTATTGACTACTGACTAGGTGCACAGACATTGCATCTCTCTTCTTTTCATTAGCCTCCATAAGAGAAGATACCACACCATGGGATATAATTCAATTTTAAACTATTTAAACAGATATTCAATACAAATTAATCATGGAGGAAAAAAATCAATATAATCAAATATACCTCTTTCTTCGGAAACTTTGGAGCTGCATTTTTGTACTTAGATACTTTAAATCTCCATGCCATCTTAAATGGAACTGTAAATTGAACTCAAGAGAATTAATGTTGCTCTAAAAAATGCAAACAATATATCATAAATTGTAACAACAGT
Source organism: Lepetodrilus schrolli (assembly GCA_032361225.1). Taxonomy (NCBI): domain Eukaryota; kingdom Metazoa; phylum Mollusca; class Gastropoda; order Lepetellida; family Lepetodrilidae; genus Lepetodrilus; species Lepetodrilus schrolli. The sequence continues at coordinate 10,046 of JAUTBT010049589.1, read as the reverse complement.
TCAAAATATGTTTTCAGATTTCACATGAAAGCGTTCGATTAGATATCAAGATAATCAGCATCAATGTTTTCACATGGTGAACAAGCTCATTCTGGTTATGACCAGATATTAATGCTGTGTTGTTCATCCTTGAAATTATCTCGAGCATAATAGTTTTTACCATTCCTATGATAGTAACACACATGAAATCAATCATATAGCATTCAATGTTGTTTTCATAGCTGTGCAACAAGAACAAATTATGACAAATATGGTAAAGGAACATAAATTCATAAATTAATTATTACCACAACAACAAAATGTGTTGATGAATAAAAATTTACACAAATATAACAAAAACAGTATAGTTGGATAATCACCGATTAATGTGGTATACAGCTAATCAGCCAAAGCCATATATGGCAATATTACTACTTAATGAGGAAGTTGACTCACTAGGCATACATAAACACCTGGGGCTGAACAGACTCAGAAATACATACTGGATTACTGAAATTATTACTGTAAACGTGGTAAATATAGTATAATATAGTTAGACTTTCATAATAATAATAATAATAATAATAATGTTGAGATCGTATATTATTTTGTAAAGTTTTTCCTTTACAACTTAATTCATCATGTTCATTATAATCAGATTGTGACTGGTTGTACACTAGATCTACCGTGTCTATATACATCATGTACATTTTCATGATAATCACTGATATTGAGGTATCTAAATAGTAAATAGAATTCACAACATTAGTCAATATGCGAATGTAAACAGCTGACGATAACTATCACAAAAACAGACAAGTAAACAAAAAGCAAGGGGGCGTGTCTCTCTGTCATGTTTACTGATGCGTTACGGCCAATCAAAAGTTCAGTATGATACCCAGAGTATGGCAACAACTAAGCAATGGTACCGTTAAGTGATAATCTGCGTAAAAGCAGCAAGTATGATTGGCAACCGCTGTCGAATTATTCCTCAAATATCTTCACATGCACTCAGCGCTGTTTAAAGTTTCCGGTTTCGAGCTAACGCGAGAAAACGCGAATGTTTACGAGACGGTGTCAGAATGGAGTGATATGTATCACTTTCAAACAGCCTCACGTTTTCAGTTAAATCTATGCATATATATACTTAGTTTTTTGTGTCGTCTTTCAAAATAACAGTTAATTATTCATTTTATTTCAAATTTGCATAATTTCTATAGGTATGAAAAGTATTATGTAATACACGTAAACTAGACTGTCCTGTCGGGGCTCGCTAAAAAGAAAACATGGCGGCGCTCAGAAGAACATGCTCTGAACTAAGTAGGCGAACAGTTAATACACAGAGAACAAGAGTTACATCATGCCGTCATTGGGATCAAATACAGCACAAGTCACTGTCTGTTAGATCTCTCTCATGCACTTTGCCGATTAGACAGTTTGGGATTCTGTTTGGTATGTCAATTAATAATGAAGGCTGATTCATTCAATATTCGTTCATTTCTTCTCTCTTTCAACCTTGTCTTGCTTTCGTTATATCTTCAGTGAACATTACATCATGCAAACAATATTTAAATCACGCAAGTGATATTTATCACTTCATGCATTAATATAGACATGAGGTGACCTCAATGTGGTTTTCCAATGTAACTAAATTGTAGCACTTAGAAATTTAGACAGTTGACAAGTTTAGAAATTATGTTCACGATCATGCTCAGTTATATTTAAGTAATAATACCTAGCGTTGTATTTCAACCTTCTAATACATTTCTGTTAAATTATGATTATTCAGAACTGCAGAAAAACTAATGTTGCAAAAGTGCAAGAACCATTGAAAACATTAATCTTTACAATCGATGTTAATTAATTATCTTTTTCAAATTGACCCAAAGAACTATGTCGTAATTTAACAATGTTATCATGATCATGTTTTATTTTATTGTGTAGGCCACAGAAGTCACTATTGCCCACATGTCACCTCGATCCACCTGCTCCACACATCGTCCAGAGATCAGAAGAGAGACTACTACCAAGTACTGGGGATATCACGCGATGCCGACTCTTCTGCCATTAAGAAAGCATATTATAAGGTACATTGTTATAGCAGTGGTTGTGTTGTCAACGATAATTGTGTAAATTTGTATTTTTTCATTCATTGCCATTGTTTGACAAGTGAAAAGTTATTTTGGTTAGCATTACAGAAAGTTACTTTAACTACACAACAGATAATGAATGTATGGGACAGGGAGATGGTCAATTTATATTATAAAAAGCATTTTGGAATTAACTTTTTATTGCGTCATTCATGGAGTTCACAAAAGGTCACCTCAGGGCTCGGCAATAAGGATTGTTCGCCTGCCCAGGACAGGTACTATTCACAGGCGGACAAGTGAAATAGCCCAAATTAACAAGCCCTTAACCTACAGGGCAAGTAGTTTCATGTCCTACAGGACACAGGGACAGGTGACTCTAACAGTTAATGTAGAACCCTGCATCTGGACAAACAGCAATGCTATTATTTTTCTAAGTCTTGTTATTGTTATTTTGTCAGCTTGCCAAACAGTATCACCCCGACATGAACAAGAATGAACCCTCAGCAGCAAATAAGTTTCAGGAGGTTTCAGAGGCGTATGAGGTGCGGTATAGTTATTTAACCACAATTGTGAATACAACTCTACATCTAGATTTATTTTTTCTCTCTAAATATGCCTAATAAACATTATTAATAAAATAGCTCTAGTATATTTCCACTTTATTTTTCTTCATTGAAAATGGGTGAAAGATTTTCACTGCAACATTAAGCACTAAATCACTCGTTCACTTAATTTTTCTTGAATTTCTTTTAATGATAAAAATCTATGCTAGTACAATAAATGCATAATGTTAGAATTTTTCAAACAATGTCTCTGTTTGCTATTTGATGTGGTTTTATATCTGCTGTTATAAACATTGCCCCCATGTATTTGTATTTTATTACGTAAAACAAAAATTCACTCACTCACTTGTATTTTATTAGGTACTAGGCGATACCTCAAAACGACAACAGTATGATGCATATGGTATGTCTGGCTCCAACACAGGTCAAAGTAGGGCATCTGGCTTTTCAGGTAATTACATTAGTCCTCATCGACCTGTCAGTCATTTATGCCTATGTGGTCGTTCCATGTCAAATCAACCCAAAAAATGTAAAAAGTAAACCATACCCCCTTTGATTTTGCTGAAATTTGGTTTACTTGGGCTGAAGAAGCTGATATTCCAAATTTTACCTTGATCGGACTAACAGTTCCTGAGATACGGCCCACCCAATTTGGGGGATTTCGGCCAAAATGGGTGTGGCTGCCATTCTTCAAATGACCATAACTCAGTAACTGATAGGTCAAAATTGCTGAAATAAGTATTTCTGGAATGGGAATTCCACAAGGATTCCAAATCTGCCCTTATTGTTTTTTAAATTTTTTATATAGGAGTGTTTTAAAGAGTGATTTAAATAGTGATGACCTTTTGACCTTGAATTTGACCTTGTGACCCACGTGACCTTGAGATGAAAAAAATTAGCCCAACATGTTTTCTACACTATAAAAAAATTGGAGGTATAATATCTTTTATGAGCCTGTAAAATCAAGTCAAATATGAGGCTGAAAATCAGTGTCTTTGCACTTAAAGCAGGATTATGTTCATGGATAAGTTCTGAGGATATCAGCTTTTTCAGCCCAAATAAGCATATCAACCAAATTTCAGCAAAATCGAAGGGGGTACGGTTTACCTCATTGGGTGATTTGACACGGAATGACCCTATGGGCTATCAAAAAATATTCCATAAACATTTTTTGTTTGTTTACATGTGTACATATGCTGATAGCCATAACTTGTTACAATCTTTTCACGCCAGGTTTTGAAAACTTCCACAGTAATGTTGACCCTGAGGAGCTCTTCAGGAACATTTTTGGGAATGCTGGGTTTCGAATGTCAGGATTTGGGAATATGAATGATTTTGAGGAATCAAAATTTGGTTTTGCCCCAGCATCAGAGGTAACTAAGAAGAAACTTAAAGAATAACAGAAAAAAGCAACAATAACAATCACTAATGTATATAAATATCAAATTGACTGAGAAGTTTTTATATATATACAACATTACAGCTAAATGTTCAATGTCATCATGTGAGTTTCTCTAAGTTAGATGTATATCTCTGAAATTAAATTTAATTTCTGAATTTTTTCGCTGAATAGATATGTATGTATTCTTGCTATAGATGCACTTTCAAGGTATTTAACCACATGCAGGTGACCAGTAGGTTAAAATCTGATATTTTCACATTTACTTTCCAGATCCATCTCATTACACATTTCAGAATATATTCAACTTGTAAGATTCCCAGTTAATCGTGCAACCATATGCAATATGATTTCTATGTGTCATGAGATTGATGCCTCTGTTTGCCAGCTGCTGATGGACCTATCGTTTCAAGAGGCCGCCCGAGGCGTCAACAAAGACATTAACATCAATGTGAAAGATGTCTGTCCTAAATGCAACGGTAACAGAGCAGAACCAGGAACTAAGCCTGTCAAATGTCACCACTGTAATGGCACTGGGATGGTATGTAACCTCGACATTATTAACTGGATATAATAATTGAATGAACCATGAAATGCTCTATTGAACGGGTAGATGGTGAATCATGTTAAAGCAGGGGCGGGTGGTAGCGCAGTGGTCGAATGTTAAATCCCTCCCCGGGTGCCCGGCATCAATGTTCGCGAAAGTTACATTTCTGACGCGATATTGATAGGATGCGATGTCTGTAGAGTGGCAAAGGTTCCAGGTTCAAATCCCTCCCCGGGGTTCTAGTGCATTCACACATTGTATTCCATTTCATCAATAGTTGGCATATCATTCCTTGTTCTAAATCATGTCTTTCATGCTACAATTCCTTTTTGACTCATTTATTTCATAATTAATAATTCCTCGTCGAGTATGGGCGAAAGATTCCCGCTGTGACGTAAAACAATAATTCACTCTCACTCACTCACCTCCCCAGGGGCCCGGTATCACTGTTCGCGAAGGTTACCTTACTGACGCGATATTGATAGGATGCGATGTCTGTATAGTGGCAATGCAGTTATCATCCATGGTCTTGTCAGTACCAGCTGATGCTCACAGGTTTACTGCAACATTCAGGGCTACGGATGTTGCGGGTTTCCTCATGCCCTACACTGACAAGCTGTGATATACGTGAAATAATCTTGAAAGCGACTCTAAACCCCAATTAAAAGAAATTAAAATGAATGAACCCTGAAATACCCTATTGAATGGATAGATGGTGAAGCATGTTAAAGCAGTGTTAGATAGCAAAGGGTTCAAAGGATGGCATATAATTATAATTTATATGCATCATTTAAATTTATTCATGTTATTATGACCTCCCTCTCAAACTGCATGTAATGGTAATTGTCAGCCTGAAGATTTTACATTGTATTGTTAAATTATTCATGTCCTGGAAAAATATTTTGTTGTAATTTTGGAGGTTTTCTTGGAAACATTCAAGTATCAATCTGTCTGGCCGTGAAAAATGTCCAACAGTGGTATCAGAGATCAGAGGTTGTACAATCTAGTGGCGTTTCTTTTGTCCATGTTGGCTTGGTTCAGCGTAAGCCATTATGGTACTTCCGGTGCCAAGATTGTTATATTTGACAAGCTGGCCGCCTTGTGCTGGTATCTGGTGACAGATGAATCTCGACTGGACAGTGAGCCGTCTTGCTTGATTTGCACTCTGGCCGTAATGTGACATATGTGTGCACATCTGACAAATTGAGCAGTCCTATTGTCTGACCAACATGGATAAAGCATTTACTATTTCCTGCAGGAAACCATCAATACAGGTCCATTCATGATGCGGACGACCTGTCGATACTGCCACGGGTCGCGGGTCCTCATCAAGACCCCGTGCTCCGAGTGCAACGGGAAGGGCAAGCTGGTGATGAGGAAGAAGGTGACGGTGCCAGTGCCAGCGGGAGTGGAGGACGGGCAGACGGTCAGGATGCCAGTCGGCAGACAGGAAGTCTTCATCACGTTCAGAGTGAGTCCCACGAATCAGTTACGGATCGCTTTGTGCCAAAACAACTCTGGCATGGAGTTAGTACAAAATAATGTTTGTGCGAAACCCATAACACACATTTCTAGTCCAAAGCAGTGTATTTTTTTATCCCTAATACGTATTTGCTATTCTTTTCTCATCCATAAAACTTTGATCTGTAAATTGTAACAACATGAATATGTTTTTTAGGTATCCAAGAGTCGTGTGTTTCGGAGAGATGCAGCAGACGTTCACAGCGATGTTGTCGTCAGTTTGTCGCAGGCCATCCTTGGGGGAACTATACGCATCCCTGGGATCTATGACGACATCTTGCTAACAGTACGTAACATAACAGGTTGTAGACACTGACAAGAATGGTGAAATGACATGATGAGTGCTACCTCAAATGTATATTATGTTACATCTACCCAAAATAACCCTGAATTTATAAGTAGTATCTGTGACACTTCCTAGTGAGGACATTAGTTTTAATTTGTTTGCCTGTTTAGATTCCAAGTGGAACTCCATCCCATGAAAGAATCCGTTTGCCTGGGAAGGGAATCAGCCGGGTGAACACGTACGGATACGGTGACCACTACGTGCATATAAAGATAAAAATACCCACGTAAGTACCCTTTATCATCTAATGGAAAGTTGAATATGGACATTATTTGTACTGTTTTTACCATTTTTGGTTGATTTGGGGTTAAAACCACTTTCAAGATTTGTTCACTCACATCATAGCTTGCATGCATATGTACTGCTTGTACTAGTCTGGATGTCCACCAGTTTTTATAGTGCTAGCTCACTTGGAGGTATATCATGCCGCAGATAGAATATGAACACGCCACTCAGACACAGTATACTGACTCCGAGCCGATCCCTTTAATGCTGAGCGCCAAGCAGGGGAACAACAAGTACCATCTTTTAACGTCTTTTGTTATGACACGACCGGGGATCGAGCCTGCGGCCTTCCGCACTCCGTGCCGACGCACTAACCCATTACGCCAAGGTTTCACGACAATAGTTTAAGCTAACCATATTCTCAAATGTTGTAGTGTTTCATGCAATCGAATTGCACTTGTAGTGGGTCCATATAATTTTAATTACAATAAATTGTAGCTACAACTGTTTTTGAGCAATGGGGCCAGTAGTTTGAACCCCCCGTGGTGTATCGGTCGATATCCCTACAGTTTTGGTCGTGGGGTCTCCCAAGGCGGTAGCAAAGAGGCCTCATGACCAAAACTGTTGGGGATATTGACCGATACTCCGAGGAAAGTGTGGGAATAACTGTTTTATATCTGTCTTCTGGTCGAGTACTCCATTACATAAAAGTCAAATGTAAAATAGATGTAAAATTTGAACAAAATGTCAAAAGTATAATATAAATTGTACTATAGATCACCCACACTCCAGGGTGACGTTCCTTTGACCTCTGCCAAGTGGTCTCAGGCAGACAGGTGACGTCACAGTACTTTGACTGTGCGGTCTGCACTACCTCACCAGAGAGTACAGACTGCGCAGTGTGCGAGTACAGTCTGTTCGGAGTATTCCGAACACTTAGCACACTCCTGGGGAGCCTCCCTTTTGGTTGAACACTTATTTCGTGCTGCACATACTCTTGCTGTATTGACGTCATTGTTCACTAGGCTTTCCATGACATACTGTAGTTGAGCGAGGTAGGAAGTCACGTGGCTTTCTTGCCTTAGTCATAACCAGATAAAAGAATTGTCGTATCTTCAGTCAGGTATTTGGTGCCCTGGTACTGACTATCTGTTTTGTGTATACACTGTAGGTGTATAGGGATTTACACCTTCACATAGAACAATAGAAACCTTGGCAACGAGACCGGAAGAGGGGTATAAATACAAATATACTCTACTGTACAGCCTATCAACTACAAGTTGAGTTCTTCTCCAGTATTCTTAGTTATCATGCTCATATCGCCATACATATCTTACATTTCCGTTTGAATGTTACAAGAAAGGAAATAGGAGAATGTTGAATAATTGACTGTTCTATCAATAATAACTTTACATTTGAAATTATATGTGGATTGAGCATCTGAGCTCTAGAACGGTTTAATTAAATCCTACACTTTTACTGGTTAGCGACATATAATCGCATTACGAACGTTTTCTTTGATACTTTTCTTAATACGAACATTAACTTCCGACTTACAATGGCCCATGTCTTGACCATAATATGACATGATGGTATATTCAAAGTTATCTGCGCAGCTTCGGATATAGCGCGAGCGACGGGGTGAAAATAGGTCTTTGTGCAACTGGCAGTACCAGTTATCGGCCCTATAAAACGGGACGGGGTACGTAATTTTCTGGTGAAATAATTTAATTTTGAATTGGTATTTACGAATACCTTGCCTGGATGTAAAAAAAAAGTGTGATGCACGTACATAAAACTCACGGTTCGATATTCTTAATGCGTTTTTTTTTTAAAGCGATCTCCATGGCAAACAAAGAGAGCGCTAGTTTTGTACATCGTGTAGAAAACATAAAATGCTGTAAATATTTAGGGAAATTGTGTTATGGCAGACGAACAAATATAAACAAGCGACATATTGTTTAGTCACTGTCTCAAAGCTCTGATATGTCATATGCTATTTGATGTTTATTTTAAAGAAAAATACAATTATTGCTGCTCTAATTATCCTCCATTGGTAATTAGTAGGTGTTCTTTATTTAAAATATACCGTAATCTAAATCAGTTACGAACACAGGCGCTATTGAGGGGTGGAGGCGAAAATTGGTAATGGACTATAATATGTCGCTACCCAGTATGTGTATTCATTTATCTTTACTGTTCGACGTAACATAGTACTGTGCACATGTGTTGACGAGTGCTCGGTAATGCATTTTACAGTTCGGTGGTTAGTGTGATGTATGGTCCGGTGCGGTGTTAAGTTAACGTAGTAACACGATCTCGGCGCTGGTCGCCGTGTTCCATTGTCAATGTCGCTAAATGATGATCATTTTGGTATGCATGTGATGTACGGTTAATCGGCTTTGCATGCTATATTGAATAAATCATAGTTTCGTCCACGTCCTCTTTTGTCTTTCTTGAAGAATATTTACATTACAGGCCAATATCAATACCCCTGGAGCTACACTGTATTTTCATGTGTTTCAAGTTCCGACACTCCCACAAAATTGATTTTTCCAGAGGTTGTAAGCTAGTCTAAACATGCTTAAATATTATGATAATAGTGGACTTGGGGTTCTCTTCATTCTGCACCTGAGAAATCAATTTTAAATACATTTTGTTCATTTAGTACAATGTGATTTTTTCACCGCTTTTCATTGCCTAATTAACGTGGCCGTCCCTATATCTCCAGGTGTATTTGTTGTAAGTACATACACATCCCAATTCCAGTCGCCGTTGATGTTCTCTTCTATGTACCCAGTCCATGTTGTCCACCAGTTGGCAGATACAATCATGTTAATGTACAGTACAGTACACTGATATTAATGCATTGCACGTTCCTCCTATATACGAGTCAGGAATATTTGCAGATTATCAACACTGCACTGGATAACGTAGGCCAAACACTCATACTCACGTGAATGCCCTGGGACTTATTCTAAATATATTACGTACAAATGTTTCTTGAATGCGTCCAGCAACATGCAAATGGAAATCTAGATAGTTTCAACGATAGTGAATTACCCCTATTAAACAAGGACATTCAGCGATTCACATAACGTCGAGCCCACGAGGGATTAAAAACACGTCGTTTGTCGTTTGGTTATTCAATTAATTTTATAAGAATTGTTATCGAAATATCGATTACATATCCTTTTTTCTGCATTTGCTAATAATTATACTTTCCACGAGCAGGAAAAGTTCTCAGAATGATTGCCAATATTCCATGGAATTAACGCCGTGGTTATATGCATTTGGGTGCGGGTGGTAGCGCAGTGGTAGAACAGTTGGACTTCGGAGCCAAAGGTTCCAGGTTCAAATCCCGCCCCGGGGGCCC
>JAUTBT010049578.1:0-16057 GCA_032361225.1 Lepetodrilus schrolli | reverse complement strand
AATATATACACACACACAATAAGAAAAAATGTCTGCATTCATCTGCACCGACCAACACACATTGATGAATGAAAACCTAATATTTCACCTACCAAACATCATACATGAAAGACAAACTATTTCCTAAATTACTCCTAGTATCATGATACCCGTGGAGAAAAATCTTGTTTGATCAATGAACACAAAGGGTCATATGACAAAACTTTGTCTCACTCCATCTTTAAGGAAATGAATCTCCACATTTTAGCCCCAAGGTTGTGTGACTTTGGTCACATTTACAGCCATTGAAAATTACGAATGGGTGTGGGGGGTGGGGGAGGCTAGGCAGCAATCCATGACCTTGACCTCTGTCCCAGGTCGGCTGTAAAGATCTAACCAGAGATAGTCTTAAATTCTTTCTCTGGATTTTTTTTTCTTGCATTCTTTGCAGAGATGAACATAAAACAGTGATCTTTGCATAACTTCCACCACCTGATATTATAGAAGAAATCGAGACATGATCTTAGTATTTCAAAGCAGAAACAATAATTCACTCACCGTTTAACCTTCAATCGGCTGTTGGATTGATAAAAAATGTTGTATCTGGATCCCTTCAGTTAGGATAATGTTAATATGTGCATGTACTACAAACCACACAGACACAAAATGGCCCTAGTATAGTATGTAGGATGACCTCTAGGATCTACACCTCACTCCACCCCAGCCACTGACAAGTGACATGCTCGGATTTGGATATAACATGTCTTCCCCTCCCCGTGGCTAACAGAATAACAAAAGATATCAATGTCGCCATGTCTGGAGGTATTGACAAACAATGTTTCAGGCAATCCTCAATAAAAATTTAAAAAACTGTTTGTTTAGGAATATATCGTTCACATGCCTATGATGTTACCATGTCACCAGACTCTCAAGGAATTGCCAGATAAGGTATACAAGACACCCCAAAACACATTCAAATCCCAACCATTGTATAAAGATGTTCAATCTTGGCCACTTTGACACTACCATTCCCCATTTTGATACTAACATTCCCAATCCAACATACTCTCCAGGGAGTTGAAAAGGAAACAATGAAAGCACACTGATACATTGACTGGGGTAATAATGCAGTGCTTTGAGTATGCTTTAGAGCATGGATTTATCACAATATAAATATACACATTATTATTATTATTATTGCAGTTGAAGCTCTCACATTGACTACAGTAGCTGTAAACATAGATGTTCTGTACTGATTACTTGAGAAGTCAGTCATTCCTCTAGACAAGTTAGTTATTCCTCTAGACAAGTCAGTATTTTCATCAAACAATGCCTCTTTACCATTGACTCACCTAAGGCATCACATTTTTCTCCAGAATAGAAATATAATCTAAAATGATGGAGTTATTATCTATGACACCAAGAATCATTGCATGCTAATAATTAAGTCCATGTTACAGCTGCTACTTTGTCTTAATTTTCAGCCACATTCCACCCCCACCCCCCCCCCCCAATGGGTTCCTCAATTGACCTTGACCTTCTCTTCAACTGCCACCCATCTCCCATGACCCCAGGTCCATTAGTCTGGCCCTGAGGGCCCAGGATCATGATAACCCCCCCACACACACACACACACACACACACACACACACTTTTGGGGGTTGGCCCCTCCTGTCTTTTGGCTCTGCAGAATTATCCTGCCACTGAGATATCACTGTAGTAGGAAATATATTACAAGGACTAGTGGTTATCTGACAGAGGTCTTCTTACACTCAAAAATACAACTGACAAGCATGACATCTCGGCTTCAGACCTGGGTGGCTTTTAATGTGTTCTGCTAGATCTTAAAATTAACCTTATCTGCACCTTCAAAGCAGAAATACAATCTCCAAATTCAGGTCTTTATCGGAAGATTGCATCCGTTTTGAACAAAATGATAATGATAACTGTTAATGCAGAATGTAAGTTCTTGTATAAATGGGAATGACCATGTACACGGGCAAGTATTCACATGGTCCTGTACATTGCACGGCAGAACCTGATCGTATCTAGGATTCGTTCCTGCCCCACACTGAATCACAGGCTGAAAAACATGTGGTGTCACCTTGGGCAAGTGGCTTAGTTCGATAATGCCTCTGTTCACCCAGCAGTGAATGGGTACCCGGAAGGATGAAATGGACACTTGAATGATAACCTTGTAGCGCCTTGAACGACAGCTTGGGTTGTATACTCCCCAGGGAGTTGAGAAGGAGATTGAATGTACACAGATCCTTTGACCGGGGTAATAATGCTCTTCGAGCATGCATTAGTATGGAGTCATGCGCTCAATAAATGTACTATTAATTAAAATTAATTAATTAATTAATATAGCGCGTTATTTCTGTAGTACAACTTTATGAATGTTTATTATCCGTTCTCCTGTAACTTTGCAGGTGTTAAACTGTGCTAAATCTTTAGTGAATTTAGTATGTAGGCCTATGTGCGAGAACTCTGGTCAATAGCTCTTCTACAGTACGGTATCGTATTTTAGTAGGTAATACATGTCCAGATTGACAAACTTTATTAACATGAAGTATAGTGTATAATCACGATCCAACATCAAACTGATTTACAATGAAACATAAGACGTGGTTCATGACCATATATAAAAACAGTACATAAATGCGAGATATTCGTTGGTAAGGAGACATATTACAGTTTGTTGTTTTATAGTTAGTGTTGGTATCTATGTGTATTGTTTCAATCCTTTCGGAAATAAACGACTATCACAATAAAATAATTATTATCTTTAGAAAACTCACTTCTCTCGATCTTATCACATTAGGATATTCCTGATATAAAATGAATGATATCAATTTATGACAAATAGAAATATTAATTATATACATGGTTAAACATTTCGCTACTACAAATATGTACATGCCTAGATGGGAGAAATGCCTATAAACGTCCAATTGAATTTTTAAAAACATGAAAATACCCCTTCATACTTAGTCATTGACGATCAAGTAGATCAGAGACATGAAGGAAAATATTGAAAGCAAACACGTTACGCTTTATGAAATAGTAATGTATGGATATAGTGATTACGTTTCATATCCGTATTATACGTTTCAATAATCTGTACTCCTCAGCCAATGACTGGGAAGCTAACGTTTGCTAGCCAATTGGAAACGTAAACTGCAAGTGGGATCAGGAAACACAGAGGGGTTATTAACATGGTGTTCTTTCTCCGTATGGAAACGTTATTGAATTATAAGTTTTGACATTGAAAGGACTCTAGCAATGCATGAACACAAAACCAATCAACAATCGTATTTTTCTGCATACCGCGGTATTTATACTATGTGTGGCTGTTATGTCGGTTATGTGCTCATTATGTACAACGGTAATGATAATAGTTCAATTCATATACATTTGTTCGTGCCTAGTCTATTATAACGGCTGATACAACCATTGCCTACAGACACAAACCAACAAACCGTTAATAGGCTGTCGCATGAACATCGCGACAGACATTAGTTAACGTTCAATATGTCATAGAACATGAACTCCAATGGTAATATTGTTCTGAATACATTTCATTTCGCACAATATTCGTCTGAACACTGAATCCAATTCTATGTACAAACAGAAAACTGTAGTGTCTTCACAGCGTCACCAGTGACCGCCGTGGTTGTTCGGCATATTTTATGTTCAGTGAGGTTAATTTTCGCCACTTCAGGTAGTCCAGTCGATTTGCTCCTAAATATGCGATGTTTGTGCATTTTTGGAAACAAACCATCATGGTCATACCATCATTCCATGCTTTAATATAACTACATCAGCATTATCCCCTGGTTGTTTGGTGGTGCCATTATTGGTCATGATGAGTAGGTTAATTCCATCATATAAATGTATATTACATCGGATCTATATGGAATATTATTATCCTGACCAGAAGGGTATATAGGTGATGGCATGTTACTTTGGTCACTATGTGAACTAGATGGTGCCACCAACCACCAGGTGGCACTACTGATGTGGTTCTACAGTCTGGAAGGATTGTAGTGACAAGGCCCGCTCTTCACGAAAGGGTCGTACTGTAGTCGTGGTCTAAATCATGGCAGTACGCCATTCTTTTCCTATAGCAGGAAGTGACGTCTACCACGGTTTACGCCGGGACCACAGGTCCGACCCGTATGTGAAATGCAGGCCAGGCCCCGAGACTACGAATCGTTTTGAGTACGATTTCAAGCTCAAGCTCAAATGTTATTTGGGGATTCGTGAACAAAACTTTGAGTTGAGCATGAAATCGTACTCAGAAAGGTTTCGTAATCTCGGGGACTGATCTATCTCCGTGTCAGTTTTGATAGTTTGCTTACAACAGTACACACTGTTGTTCTAAGCCACTGGACTGAGTCCATTCATCCCGTGGGGGTGTCTATGTATCTGACCATTGGCGTGTCCGTTTGCAGACTTGTGATGATGATTGGACGGCAGATGTCTAGGCCGCGCCTCCCGACACCGTATATATCTGATAAGCCATTCCATTCCCAGGGCCATTCCAGCTATAGTTATTCCGATGCCGATGAGGTAAAATGCACTTTGGACGTCGACGAGACTGATGGGCTTAGCTTCCGTTGTCAAAGAACCCTTGCAGAAACCGTTCTTTGGCCACCATTTTTTCTTCCATATTTGAAGTAGTCCACTTTCGTATATCCGCAGCATTCTGAAAGAAAGAAGGGATGTTGTAGAACATGGTGCACCATAAGAGGGTTCTAAACTATCAGGAATTGGTATGCTTAGTTATTTGCGAGAGTATCGAAGGCATTTTGGGCATTAACTAGCCTAAAGTTGCGGTACAGCCTGAGACCGAATGTCATTGGATGTAAGTACTAAATGACGTCAACTGACCAATCCAATAGCAAAAAATCTATTTAGGGTAATTATGAAACTATAATCAAACCGCCGACCGATTCAAGAATGGCGGCTTAATAATTCATTGTGTTCGGGAGTTTCGGTGTGTCATTATCATACTCCATCTTATATAATCCCAGTTCAATAGTAATATGTATTATCAATTGTTGGCATAAATCATGAAAGTAAGTTTCGAATCCCAAATACCTCAAACTGTACATCAAACGATTGTATACATAAATAATTACTAAAGGTACCGTATATGATAATTAATAAAGAAAACACTAACTCTTTTGAGAAACGTTTTCCGTACGCGGAGTTGTTGGGCAGGCCTATGGCGTACTGAATCTGGAAAATATTGTCACTGATAATCTGGAGATCACAGGCTTGTGCAGTCCATATCTCCATGATAGACCTGTCTGCTATGAAGGCGTATTTGCCTCGCTCGACCATTTGTTTCTGAACATCTTTCGACGTATTCATTATGTCTGGATTAGTTTGACTGAATCTGTTAAATCCCTCTGAAACTTTCTTGAATGATGATTTGTTGGAGTTCTGTAACAATGAATTTTAAAATAGATTTCTGAATAATTGATACATAAAATGCAATTAAGTTCTGGAAAATTGAAATGTAAAATTAATTAGATATAATTTCTGGAAAAGAAATAAATTAGGAGATAAATATATGGTGTTTTGAGATTATATATACTAAGCACCCCAAAAATAGGCACCCAAGCATAACAAATATAGGCACCTTGTTTATAATGTTGGGAGGTGGCTCTATTGAAACCTCAATACTTTAGTAAACAGTGGTTAGAGTTAATATCGGTTGTGTCCACCACGTGGAGCACAACATACACTACATCCGGCAGCCATACTCGAAATTAAACGACGGATTGTCGCCCTTGGGATGCGCCGCCATTCCTTTGTGCAGCAATATATAGGTCATTGATATTGGCTGGTGCAGGCTACTGGTGAGTGAACTATCCTTCCCAAAACACACCACAAATGTTCAATATGTGAGAGATCTAGTGATTTTTCAGGGCAAGTGAGTAAGGTTCCCGGTCCATTAATAAAACTGCAACGCGGGATCTACGGGGACGAGCATTGTCATATTGAAAAACAAAATTTCGACCTATTCTGTGAGACATGGGAACATCAGCGGGCCTCAAGATTTCATCAACGTATCGTTGACTTGTCAAGTTGCCATGGATGATAACCAAACCTGATCTCAGATTGTGTGTTATCCCACCCCATACCACGACACTGCCACCCTCATATGAGCCATGTTCCTGAAAGGGTTACTTTATTTTGTGTGTTTAGTATATACTACCGTCAAGAAATAAGGGAACGCATAATTATTATACTTTTTAACGTTAAAGGAGAACCAACTTATAAATACCACCGTTACGCAACCCAAAGAGCCACACGAGAACACGTGCAATACAATATTGCCCATGCATTTATTCGTATGTATGGTAAATTTCATTACAATTATTTTACTTAATTTTGAAATATACCACTTTGTGTCAGCATTTCAAAGTAATATTAACATATCAATACTATCGTTCCCTTAAATTTTGACCTATTACAAAACATACCCGGAATGGTTGACAATCGCGGACAGAGATTTGCTATAAAGTTTTTACAAACCTTAAACAGTTCAACCCAATACACGTCCCCCACAGTTCCCCATTTGTACGTAGTCTGGTCCACCATCTCGTCCAGCGTGTCAAACGGAAGTCTATCTTTGTTGACAGTGAGAAATGCAATGAGATTACCACTGTAAGTAGCCGCCATTACAATGGAAAACAACCACCAGCAGCTGACTACAGTCCGACCAGCTTGAGATTCAGGCAAATGTTCTCCGCCTGAAAAACAAATGGAAACGTTTAAAATAACATTACTGTATCGGAGGGGCCACGACCAAAACTATGGATATTGACCGATACACCTCGGAAAGTGTGGGTATAACTCTTAAGGCTCGTTCACACGGGTCGATCGGTTGTACGACGAGCCTAGTTCGGTGAGCAAGTTCTCATGCGATCTTTGTCGTTACGAATCGCGTCGCTTGTACGCGCACACGGTGCGATTCGACGCACCGATACAATAGATCGACCAGTGTGTCCACCTTTACTATGAAACGTGCTGTGGTGGTAATCATGTCTTACCTGTTCACATCTTCAAAATCCAGGTCAGTATACCTACTTAACAGTTGACGGATGTTAAGTAGGCATAATGGCCTGGGTTTCGAGTATGACCTGTGCCAAGCTGCGGTAGTTGAATCTTATTCAATCCGAAGGTTAGAGAATATGCCTACCGTGGTCTCATACTAGCTACTAGGTATGTTTTATTTCTCATGTAATGGTCGAAGGTATTTCAGGGATAAAACCCATATAAACAAAAATGTCAACTTCTCACTACCCTGAAGGAATATTTGACTTTCATCATAGCTACGTAACCCGCATATTAAAAAATATGAAAATATGAAAATATTGAAAACCAGTGGGATATGTGATAAATGTAGCTGGTCACCCAATATACTTGTGACGACACATCAACTGTACATACTTGCATGTAAAAATATGTTTGACTATGAAATATGTAGATAAACCCGTGAGTACATGCCTTTAAAAAAATACCGACCATTTTCTTCAGATAATATATTTCGCAAATAAATTAAGTGTTATGGTGACATTGCATACTATGCTATTTGGTGCATATAAGTAACGATTGACTGCCGAATTTTGTAATATCCGGTAGTGCCTAATATGGTAAAAATTGGTATTTTGAAAATATGCATTACCCATTATGGCAGAATTGCGTTAAGCATAATAATTTAATTATATAAGTATATACACTACTTAACCAACTCTTTCAGACCACCGGGTACCCGATATAATCGTAGCTCGAGTGGTATTCGAAAATGATTTAGGCGGTGACAATAATTATTAGCAAGTGTATATCATACAGTCACTAAAGGCATGTACCATGTACCTTTAATCGTCATTTTGAATAAATTATTAATGTATATTGTTGTATATATGTTACAGTCAATGTCTAAAATCAGGCAATGTGTCAAATGTATTAAATTTTCAGTGAATTCATTCAAGCAATGTTTAACAAGGCTAAAGTGACAAAAATGACTGCCTTTATTTGACAGATTGGCTGGCGTGAGTTTGATGAAAACAATTGAAGATAATGCGTACGTTTTTGTAGATATTCACACAGGGTTGCATATATTTGTTATATGTATTAACACAGAATTGTGTGAATACCTATAAAAATGTACACATTATCTTCATTTTCTTTCAACAAACTCACTCCAGCAAATCTGTCAAGTAAGGGGAGTCATTTTATCATTTCAGGCATTTTAAAAATTGACTGAGTGGAAAGAAAGTCACTGAAAGTTTCAAACATTTTACACATTGCCTGATTTTAGACATTGACTGTAACATATATATGGGCCAGTGGCTTTACATACATACTTGAAATAATTTAACATAAGCAGCCATGGACACTGTTTTTACCGAATTAGACCTCCTTATTGGGTTTCGTTGTATAGAAAAAAATGTACTTGATCTGGAATTGTTACCCAAAGGTTGTTTGAAGGTCTTGGCATGTAAAACAATAAAATTTAAAGTAATGCTCTAAAAGAGTCAAGTACACGAATAATCCCAACCAAATGGTGGAATTATCCATGCATATAGTAAATATTTGAACGAATTCTATCAGGGGTCGCCTGTGGGTGAAATATTCCCTCTGCGACGTAAAGCAATAATTCATTCATTCTACCAGGGTATAACACTCACAGTGGCAATGGACTCTATTGTGTCGGTATGCTGTATAGACCAATGCATATATAGTGTTTTGGAAATAGCATCTCTTCTTGGGTGGCCAAATTATTGGGGGTGGGGAACAAAGACTACCTTGGCCCACCCTCTACTCAGAAGCCCTTGGCCCACCTTCGACCCAGAAGCCCTGGTATAAACAACGATGTTCATGAGGATACACGCAGAGGTCTGAATTGCCTGCCACACAATTCTACTTATTGAGAAATACTATTCCTGCCTCTTGGGTTAAGGTCAAGTAACACCTAAAATGTATGAACAGCGTCAGTAGTGTTTACATTGATACAAAGATGCATAGATGTATGTTTATTCCCACATTGTAGCGCAATGAGCAAGCAGTATGTATGGATTTGGCACATTATACACATGCAGCATTATTATTATTATTATTATTATTATTATTATTATTATTATTTGTATTTTATGATTATTTATTATTATTTTTATTATTATTATTATTTGTATTTTATTATTATTTATTATTATTTGTATTATTATTATTATTATCCGAGTTTTACCCTACACGGCCACGTCCGTTTAGTTTCTTAGTATTTTGGTATAAATACAAAATGAAAACTTTGACGGCCATCTTTGATTTGACCTCAAATGAGTAACTTCTAAGGGTCAACTGTTGGGACAGCGGCCTGAGTTTCAAGCAACATTGATACGTGTAATATATAATACTAAGAAACTAAGCAGACCGAGCCCTGGAATGTAATCTTTATGTCAGCCCCTGTCTCCCTGGCTATAGATAGCCTACTAACATGATCACCTTGTGTCAGCAATGCGCCGTACATGTACCAGAATGCATCACCAAACATGGAGTTCTGGGGCTTCCGGCCGTCGTAGAAGGGATTCCATCTCTCCACGAGGAAGTAGAACGCGGTCACCCCGAGCAGCGAGATCCCTATACAGAGCAGCACCTGCCATTTGAATGGTTCTATCAACGTCCGCCATTTATCACTATTGGGATCCGGCTTCTTGATGACAACGCTGACGTAATCGTGGTAGTAAGGAAATATGAAGTCCATGACAACCTCCCTCTCAGGCTGAATAGTAACAGGTGCCACGATCATGTCTACCTCCTGGAAGCATAAACACGATACGATCTCTTGAAAACTGTTTAGCTAAACAAGAAACATGGATCTTCTTTCGAGAAATGCCCGAAACAAGTCAACGCACACGGCGAACATCTAGCCTGCGCTTCACGAAAGGGTAGTACTGTAGTCAGGCCATATGATTGCAAAATGGTTTGCGTGTCTGTGCGTGCGTGCGTGCGTTTGTGTATATATCCACCTATCTATCTACAAGAGAATGACGGATGCTGATTTATACCCCGATTTGAGTGTCATTGTATACTCGCTATTTATATATTGACACTGATTTTTTTATTTATGGAAACATTCAATTGAAGTTATCACAACATTAAAATTGTCGTCTCTAAATATACGCTACCTGTATATTAAGCTTCTATACAATTATAAACTCTAAATATGTCCCCCCCACACACACACACTAACCCTCTCTAAATATTCATTGATTTGCTAAATAGTAGCGCCTTTTTTGTTTAGCAGGCAACATACACATCCAAAAACAACTCACCGAAACACCTAAATATGTTTTCGAAATATTTCTCTCCCTCTCTCTTCTGTCTGTGTCTATATGTGTGTTTGTGTGTGTATGTGTGTGTATCTCTTCCTCCCTTCCTCGCCCTCTCTCTCCCTCCCTCTCTCTCTCTCTCTCTCTCTCTCTCTCTCTCAAGCACATCTCACCTCTCTCTCTAGCTGTCCAATAAGCCCAGTAAAACTTCCATTCTTTTTAGCCCCAATAAATACTTCCTTCCGTTTAACTCCCCACGTGCTGTCAGGTGGTTCGCCTATTACAAAACTGAAAGTAAAAACACGTGATGAATTAGGTATAGATAATAAATATAATGTAAATAGTCAGCTACGGTCAGTATTTTATATGTTATATTTGTATGCAGTTATGTTGTACAGAGAAAGTGGGTGCAGTAATGTACTAGTATGTTATTACTTACCTAAAATTGAGAGCTGAAGACATCTCGACCAACAGGTCAATGCAGAACCCTTTATACGGAAGACTCTTATTGTGTGTCCGTGATACGAATGGTGACCACTGCAATGAACATAAATTAGTGCAAATACACAATATACAGTGAGTGAGAGAGAGATAGAGAGAGAGGGGGGGGGGGACGGGAAGGCTGAGTGTGGGAGAGAGGGGGTGACAGAGAGGAAAGAAGGAGGGAGGAAGGAATGAAGGAATGCTGAGTGTGGGAGAGAAGGGGTGACAGATGGGAAAGAAGGAGGGGGAGGGAGGAATGGGAAGGAATGAAGGAATGCTGGGTGTGGGAGATACCGGGAGAGGGATGTAGGGAAGAGGGATAGATAGATAGATAGATAGATAGGTTACATGTAGTTGAAATCTTACAATGTGCGTGGAAACGTTGAACGTCCTGTTGTTGAAGCCAAACTTTGTATTAGGGAACACCTGCTCGTTGTTGTCTATGACGAGGTGGCCGGTCCTGTTGACGTAGCCGACGGTGCTAAGGACGCGCACTTGACCAGATTTAAATAGCAATGTGGACAGGTCACTCCTCCAACAAGAGGACTGGGAATCCAGAAGCTGAAACAGGGCAGACATGGAGATGATGGCCATCTGGACCGACCGTGTATTCTGGACACACACACACACACACACACACACGCACACACACACACACACACACACACACATATACATATATACTGAATAAAAAAAGAAGGTAATGAACTGCAGTTTTCTGTTATGTTAATTCTTTGAGCTTAGGTGACGCCACACCAAACAGTGTTGTTTCTCGGCACTATATATTAGGTACTCATTCACTACGTGACGGTGAGTTGACGTCAAGAATGGGCCTATGTATCGAAGTGTCTATCATCAAGACATGATTTGTGGGGTGACCCAACTCTTGAACGATTCGAGAGAAAAATGATTGGGCGATGACAACGATTGCACAGATGACGTAACTGTATTTTGTCCATCATCCAAACGTGACGTCATTAACGTTGCTCCTGTTCGTGGACGATCTACTGTTGGTTCTTAGCTGAACACATATCCTTAGAATACGTATCGCCTGTTGGCTACCACTTCCGGTACGGTTTACTACAACATTCAGCGCTGCGGATGTTGTGGGTTTCCTCCTGCCCTAAACTGACAAACCCCCTGTAGAGCCCTGAATTGTAATATTCGACCTAAATTGTAACCCCTGAATTGTAATATAAACTGCATGAATTGTAATATAAACTGCCTGAATTGTAATATAAACTGCCCTGAATTGTAATCCTGAATTGTAATATAAACTGCCCTGAATTGTAATACCTCAAGATTTGGCCCTGAATTGTAACATAAAATGACCCTGAATTGATAGCACAGACCATGTATTCTGTACAGACCTTGTATTCTGTGCATACTTAGTACTATGTACAGATCATGTATTAATGTACAGACCTAATATTGTGCACAGACTTTGTAGTTTAGATAGACGTTGTACTATGAATATACCTTGTATTATGGACATGGATAGACCTCGGATTATCGACTGACCTTGTTTTATGGACATGGATAGACCTTGTATTCTGAACAGTTGTATTCTGGATGGATCTTGTATTATTGACAAACCTTTATTCTGGACATGGATATATCTTGTATTATGGGCATGGATATATCTTGTATTATGACAGACCTTGTTTTATGGACAGACCTTGTATCCACTTCGGGCAACATATTCTGGTAATAGTGTGTGTATGTGTGTGTGTGTGTATGTGTGTATGTGTGTGTGCGTGTGTGTTCGTGTGTGTGCATGTGTAGTGAAGATTTCAAACCAGGATTAAATATAGATAAAATAATAACAATTCAAATGGCAACTAAAGTCATTTTGGTATACTGTATATTAAGAAATAATTAATGAAGTACAGAGGTGTGTTGAATTGGCACTTTTCAATAGCGTTGGTTTCAGTTATATTTAATTCATTAATCCTATCAAGGACCTAGTCGAGTGTGTCCCTGGGGTTACTCGTGAGTCAGTTTGTAGGACAATGAATCATATGATGGGTATATATTGACTCTATTAATTAGTCATCTATTCTACTTCAATTCAGAATCAACTGAGAGTGCAAAGTCATGATGCCTACACACCTAATTTCTGTCCATTTCATGAATATTTTATGAATGCTTCTACAAATAGTGTTCTATATAACCATTAACTCAATCCATGCTGAAAGCAACCGAGATGCCCTAAACAGAAATGACTGTGCCTCATCCAGCAGGGAGAGAGTTAAAATGGTGATATTATATGTACGCTTCAGTTAATGATCAACACCTCAAGTGACACTTTGGTATTAATAACGCCAATACACTTCCAGGAGAATTTTAGTACCACCTGAGCGGAGCACCTTATGAGCCAGAACATGGATGTCCTAAACTATGTACCCCAAAAATACATAGTGTTCAATAATTGTAAAAGTAAATGTAAAACAAATGGTAATAGTGAAAAGACAAGTTAGTATGGACGTTATCCATTTCTCTCCTAACAGACCAAACTACACAGACTCTGTTTGAGTCCTCTGTCCATATATTGCGTTCACGTAATGTAGCAATACGATTGGCTCTATATTAAAATAGTGTATAGACAGTGACCATCAGGGGAAAAAAGGTTGTCCAATTGTCGCCGTTTTCACCATTCGCCGTTTTGCAGTGTCTACGACCAGTACTAATCTATTGCACTCAGACATTCTCCACGGCATTTGTTTTATATATGGAAAATGGTGATTGTATTAATTAGCTGCAAATATGTTGTCACTGAAACTTATACAGAAATTTAATATTGTCACAATTTGTAATAAATATGAGAATTGATTTTAAAGTTATTATTTTTCCTTTGTTGTGTTTATCAATGCGTGAAGCGGTTTACAATTTACTGACCTGCATGTATTCCTACGCGTAATTTTAAAATGTCTATTCACACGTTGATGTTTTCTTCTAATTTATATAGAGAAGTATTTAAGCTTTACAGTAGATGATAAAGAGACTTAGGGATAATATCTATGTATTATACTTGCTGAAGCCCATCTAATACAAAGATTATCCTTGTGCAGGATATAGATGATATCAAAAGACATTCGGTTAATAATCTCTCTCTCTCTCTCTCTCTCTCTCTCTCTCTAACAACAGACGGATAGGAAATGGCTACACACATACACACACACACACACACACACACACACACACACACACACACACATATATATATATTCACACACTCACACTATTACCAGAATATGTTATCCGAAGTAGCATTCCATACTCAAGGCAGGATATACCAATCGATAAATTCACATATGCCATCAACCACAGAGCCACAGAGCTTCTTCCTTTTGTTTGATAGATCTATTTTATCGAATGTAAACGTTTGCAAGTAATGGTTTCCGTTCTGTTTCCATGCTGATAATAGGTGCATTTATACGATCAATCACAGATCACACCTGTGCTCTATCCATATGTGTCTACATTAAATTAGCATTGCAGTGATTAACTGCCAGGCGTATATATAAGTTGTGTTAAATAATTGTAGTCTCATTTCCCCCGATCTCATTAAAATCAGATATAAAATTGACGCTCAGTTATTTGTACAGTCGCTAATTTCGTTTCGTTTCCAAAAGAATGTCAACATGTTTAAGGAAGGAAACAAAATCAGATTTTAATTAGTTTGCATTTCCCCACAGCTAAAACAATTATCTAATATTCAATTTAAGAGTACACACTGATGATTGAAACATATTGCCCTAGAAATCGCCTCATTCGCAGTTTAAACATATCATACATCTCTAGTAAATGGCATCAATGGTATTTGTTGTTTACCATAATCCATAAAATTCCTGACCATATACTGTAGGTACTTGCTTGCCCTGTCACGGCCATTAGCAACTCCACGCGATGACGCATAGTCACGAATCAGACACGACATTGATTCACGTGCATTGCCCGTGTTTGTTGGTCTTTGTTTGATTTGTCTAGTACTGCTATAGATAGAATGGCCGTCTCATTACGTTTAATATAAACGCTCTTCACACAACGGGCGACATCTCACTCTATATAATTAACGGTATAACATATAGGTATAGGAGCATTGGGAAGTGAAGACAAACACTTAAGAAAAGACGCACCGAAGACGAGGGCACCCTTTCATTAAGTTCTCGTATCCACGAAGAGACCATAGCGCTCTCGTAGCGATGAGCACGCAAAACAGCGCTCTGTGGTTTCCCTGTGGAAAGGAGTTTGGTGAAACGATACCGTGGTCTGCCATAATAACTGTATAGATCTTGCATACGCCGACAACATATTAGGGAAGATTTGCAGTGCCCCACCGTTGATTCGTATGTATGTATATATATAGGAAGGTTTAATGACAGAGATTTTGATTTGAAATGAGGTTCGATTGGCGTTCCATTGATCCCGATCTCGAGGATTGCTAAGGTGCGGTTGTTTTTGCTATGTAATCAGTCGACAGAGTGCATGAGAGAAATATTCCGCAATTTACCACGTTTATAATAAATATGGTATCGATATGAAATGCTACTTGGTCGTGTAAATTTATGTACATATGCATCAACCCATCCCTCTATGGCTAGAATGGAAAGAGCACTATGTTGATTAACTAAACGGGCTGTTCTATTTCTTTTCTTTTCCTTATATTATGTACGCTGTCCGTATGGTATCAGCTTCTTGCTCAATAGGCTGAATTTGTGACTCAGCAATCTAGGACTATATATTCCAAACTCCCAAGACTTACGGCGGGAGGTAGCGAAATGGTACAACGTTGGACTTCAGAGCAAGGCATTAATGTTACCTTTCCGACGCGATCATAATAGGATGCGCTGTCTGTATCGTGACAATGCATTTATCATCCTGGGTCTGTCAGTACCAGTCATATGCTTTCCCAACAGCGCTAAGACATCAGATACTATCATTGTGGGTTATTAATAACAGAAGATGCGAGAGTGTTACCGCTGCCACGAGAGCATGTACCAGTCGATGCTGGCAGGATTACCAGCCAGTGCTACGAATGTTCCGGCTTTCCTCCTGCCCTAAACTAACAGGCCGTTTTATAAGTTAAAGAATCATTTTTATATTTTTTTTGATTGGGGTTTTAAGTCGCTTTCAAGATTCTTTCACTTATATCACGACTTGTAAGTGTAGGGCAGGAGGAAACCCGCAACATCCGTAGCGCTGAATGTTGCAGTAAACCTGCGAGCATCGGCTGGTACTGACAA
>JAUTBT010049567.1:0-16059 GCA_032361225.1 Lepetodrilus schrolli | reverse complement strand
GGTTTCCTCCTGCCCTAAACTGACAAGTCATGATATAAGTGAAAGAATCTTGAAAGCGACTCTAAACCCCAATTTAAAAAAACAACAAAACAAAAAAAAACTTTGATTGTGAGATATGACGCTGTGGTAGTGTAGCCAGGTGTGATATAAAATGCTCCTACTGGTCTCAGCCAACAGGGTTACCACTTTGACTCAGTCGTTCGGGTTTGAATCCCAGGATTTACATGATCCTCTGTTACAGTAGTGTTGAGGTATGATTAATAATAATCACATCCATTGTAAACTACAATGCATATCAGGTCCTGAGATTCCAAAACCTTTTTTAGTACAATTTCATGCTCAACAAAAAATGTTGTTCACATATCCCCATATAAAATTTGAGCTTGAGCATAAATTCCTACTAAAGAAGTTTAATAATCTTATGGCCAGATGTGTATTGTAATCTCACCAAATAACTTCTCTGTTGCGGAAGCTGCGTTGAATATCATGCTGCTTTCCTTTAACTCTCTCCATGCTGAAGGCAACAGGAAATACCCTAAAGAGCTGTACCTAATCTAATCCAGCAGAGAGAGGGTTAATACTTCAAGCTCACTCAGTATGTGCTCTCGTGTACTTTTGAAAATATTTGTCCAAGATAATAAGATGTTTGTCCAAGATAATAAGATGTTTGTCCAAGATAATAAGATGTTTGTCCAAGTTAATCTGATGTTTGTCCAAGATAATAAGATGATGTTTGTCCAAGATAATAAGATGTTTGTCCAAGATAATATGTTGTTTCATTTTCCCTTGATCCCAATGCAATGGTGCTTCATGCAAAATTCCAGTCAATATCAGGCATGGCAATTTTCCGCAGATCCATGGAAATCCACTGAATTATTTGTCCAGGGGTCGATTTATTTGTAGTGGATATGGCTTGGGCCCTGCAAGCCAGGCATGTTTTCTGCAGAAATCACAATTGTCTGTTGCCATGTCTGCAATATGGACATTCTATTTAGACTTCAGTGGTCTGTATATCACTGTCCTTGGTTTCATAGACCATTATTTAATGACTAATGTTATTCTGATTTATTTTTAGGATACCCAGAAAGTTCAAATAAATCACATTGGACATTGAACTTAATTTAATGACCAAGCATGAAAAATCAAGAAAAATAATTGGACACCATATGCATACGTGGACAAATATTTTCTGGAATAATACTGAAAAATTTCTCTGGTTGTGTAGTCTAGCAAACTGCAGATGTCACCTTGATTCAGAGATAAATAGAAAATGACAAAACATGCAGGCATTACTGTAGGTTCAGATTTAATCCAAGACAAGGTCTGGCACCAGGATTTGCTGTAGGCCAGTAACGCTCTCCACACCCAGACTTAACTGTAGATATAGTTTATCAATTACTTCAAGGATGCATCTCATTGACAATACGTAGTGAGCGATGGTGGTCAAATGGACCCTCTGGCAGTGACCGTGGTCACCAATCTCACGGAAATTGGTCTCAATTTTATGCTTGGAGTTCTCCATGCCGAATGTTTAAAGACCTGTCAGTAGAGAGGCCCACTTGTTTTGGATGTGATAGTTCTGTACTTTAGGAATCACTTGAAGCTGTAGTTAGCAGGTGCCTGGCCATCCTTTCTACATGAAGCTCTTGTATCCACTGAGACAGCATAGCGCTCTTGTATCTGTCTGTCTTACTGGGCCCAGTTGCACGACACTCTTGTAGCGCTACAATAGTTGGAAGTCCAATTGAAGAGTCTTCTACAATTGGAATTGGGTTGCAGGAAGCTCTTGTAGGCTATCTGAATAAGACAGCACTACAACTATTGTAATGGCAGTCCCAACAACTATTGTAGCCTACAAGAGCATTGTGCAACTCAACCCTGATCACTAAAAGACTGCTATGGTCTCTTCATGGATATGAGAGCTTCAAAAAGGGATGTCTGTGGTCTTTAGATGATCCTGGATCAAGGGAACACTTTAAAGTTGAAAGCACAGGAACACTTGTAGTTTAATGGATGGGATTATGGTTAGGAATTTGTCGTTGCCCATTTATTTTTACTTTTTACTTACACCCATGTTGTTTATGTATTGGATACACATGGGAAATGTTACAATAAAATGCAAATGTAGATAAAGTGAAGAATGTTGGTATCGGTATGTTATCAACTCTTTTTAAGAATCTTTTGATGTCCAATATACTGGATTATTCAATATGCATGGTGGATATCTACTGTGTAATAATGATTCAATAATCAAAAGCGTTGATTACATCTTATTGTGTTTCTCATGCTTATGTGAAATGTACACGTTTTCGAATGCTAGTTCGCCCTCTCGATAAAGCTGTTTGTCAGCAGTTTTCATTGCTTTATTACATTAAAATGATTTTATTGAATAATTAGACTAACCCACTTGGTTATGGAAAATATGTCCCTTATGAAATTAATGTTCAAAGTTCCTCACTGAAGCTCGGAACTGTGAACTCGTGGGCTATTCTCTAAATATGCAATATCTATACCAAGATACCTGCTACTCAACCATCTATAAACTAGCATGACTTCCTCAAGATTTGTATATAAACCTAATTGAATGTAAGCCAATGGTTGGATTTCAAACATAAATGTTATGGTAATTTATCTTTTTAAATTGACAGTACTAATGATCATTTGTTTTGGCAGAATTTCTGCATCTTTCAGGATAGCATATCAGACTATAAAACTTTGAAGGTTTGAGTTTGAATGCTCTCTTAGGGGCCAATGGTATCTGTAATATAGATGAGTGGAGTATGTATTTATTCTCATTGTTGCAGCAGTATCATCCATAGGTCTTCTCTCTTACGTCATTGTTGTTCTGGGTTTTTTTCCCTACATAAACAGATCACCTCACTGTTGATTAACTACTACATAAACCTCACCCAATTGAGCATCACTGTCATCAAGCTCTTCATCAGATCTTATGTCCACTTGTGAAAATAGTTTCAATCTTGCAGACCCTTGAGATATCATGCTCCATCACATCTTCAACATACATGGAAAAAAACATTCCATTGTTGTAGAGCCTAGATATATTTTGACCCAGCTCTTCTAATGGAATTATTTTAAAATTCAGTGCATATCTAACGACTTAAATGCGTTTCAGAAATGCCTTCAGCTTGAGTGTCACATGGTTACGTGAAAGAACTGCTGACGGTTGTCATTGTTTATTTTCTGCCAGAAGGCAGTCATAGATTTTCTGCAAGATAAGGCTAGGCTTTGTCACAATGTTAGTGTGGGTGGAGCTAGATCAAGTTAGACAAGCAAACACTACAATGGAATCGTTGATCGAGATCCATCCGATCTCGTATTAGAATCAATAACTCGATTGCTGTAGGTAAATTTGTTATCCTCTGTAAACTTCCATGTATACAGATATCGGATTGTACAATGTGTATGCATACAGTGACACAATAATAATAATAATAATAATAATGTGCATGTTTATATTGAGCCACATCCATGCTTAAAAGTGTGCTCATAATGATATATTATTACCATGGTCAATATATCAGTGTGCCCTCATTTACCTTCTCAACTTCCTAAGTATAATACAACCCAAGATGCCATTTATTCAAGAGGTCATCATTCACATGTCCATCTCATCCTACCAGGTAGCCATTCTCTGCTCCATCTAAAATCTGTGCCTGCCCCAGCACCAGTTCTTAAAATAGGTATTTTACAAATATATCTTATTTGTTTTTGTATCCTTTCCCTAAATATGCAAGTAATTGTGAGTTCACCGAAATTACTTTTAAATATATTTCCACCCCTAAATCATTTTGTTTATTTTTATTTATTTTTGAATTGGGATTTTAGAGCCACTTATACCATGGCTTGTCAGTTTAGGGCAGGAGGAAACCCACAACATCTGTAGCACTGAATGTTGCAGTAAACCTGTAAGCACCGGCTGGTACTGACAGACCAAGGATGATAACTACATTGCCACTCTACAGTCAGCGCTCCCTATCAATATCCTAAATCATTATTATCAGTGCTGCACTAGGATGCTAACATTAATGATTCCCTGTGTAAAACTACCATGTAAATACTGGGATTTGAAACTCGTTGCCCGAGTGTGTTGAGCACCCTACCCACTTAGCCAAAGGGGTAACCCCTACTGTCTGAGACCATTAGGAGCACTTTTTTTTTCACGCAAGTGGCCGTACTAATGCCTTAAATTCAACTTACTCAAAACAATTTAAATTAAGTTTTAAATGATTCAGAACTTGTCTCAACTTGCTGCATGATATTGTGTGAGTGGTCTTCGATTTGCTACTGTAATAAAATAAAAAAACACTGGATAATTTATTGCTATTGCTGAAAAAGGTTGTTGACAATCAATTAATTTGCCCCATGGTAGATGCCGCATAGTCGCTCAAGAGATTGTAGAGAGTCAAATGTATTATATATACAGTATGTGTAAGTACACTCAGGTTTTGCTCCAATGAACTGTAGTACATTAATGTAAAGAAACTTTCTAAGACACATCATCTCAAACTCATGTTGTTTGTTCATTTGTGTCTTACATTAATCTACATAATGGATTGGTGTATTTCACGGTGTTGTGAAAATGAATGGAGCGTGGAAACAATTTATAAGGAAGAATCATTATTGATTGATATTATACACCTAATGTGGTTACAGACCAGGGAATCCATCATTGTGGACTGTTAATGACATGGCAAGGGTTTTGAAATTACTAGTAGTTTATGTTCTTTTTTCCATTTAGCTAGTAGGAATTTTGTAAATTATTTTTCACATTGGTTATATAGAGAAAGTTTCATAACATGGTATGACTTTTATGATATTAATATTGACAATCGTTGTTGACAATTGTCATTTATGAGTGAAAGATTCCCACTGTGATGTAAAACAATAACTCACTCACTCACTCTGTTGACAAAAAGGTGAACAGACTCCGAGTTGATTTACATATATATTAACCCATCAGTCAGTGTTATACCAACATTGATTCCTGTATATTTATAATACTGTCTTCTATTAATGTTACAGGCAGTAAAGTCCAATAGTCATTGCAGCTCAAACAATCCATTTCCAAGAAAGTAAATAAATCAGATAATGAATTAGACCTTTTTTTATGGTGAGACTGAGACAGTTCAGAGACTTAGATTTTTCGACTTAACTTTTGGAGAATTCTAGAAATTCTGTTAATTTTGGGGGGGCATCCAACACTATTATAGGACTCATGGATTCTATAAGTTTTGTGGGTTTTTTTTGTGCATCCAGCTATTATAGGATTCAAGGATTCTACGAGTCCTATGCTTTTTTGCATCCAACTATTATAGGATTCAAGAATTCTATTGTATTTTGAATCCGAGATTATTATAGGATTCTAGGAGTTCTGGGTTTACGACCCTTTTATGAATCAAGTTGTTTTGACTTCAAAGTTTCATCACTGACACTGAAACCAGACACTAATATACTCCACAAAACTAATTAAGGACCAGTAGCATTTTTGGACTATTTTAGCTGCATACTATTTTAACAATGAAGAATTTCCAATTGTCTACGGGCTCCAGGTACTCTTCAAGAACTTGTAGATGCATTGGAAAAACCAGACCAGAAATAGTAGACCAGAAATACTAGTAGTACATAATTAGTTCAGTTGTTAGCTTAATCATGGTTAAAACCAATCATTTCCTGCTTTTTTTTATGTTACTGAATATTGGCATAATAGATTTAGCAGATTTAGCTATTTTGATTATATATTTCTTAATGGTAATTTCCCTTTGTTTTTTATTAATAAAATGATATAATTTACATAATGTAAATTTGTATACTACTACTACTTCTCCTGCCCCTGCTACTACTACTACTACTACTACTACTACTACTACTACTACTACTACTACTACTACTACTACCTACTACAACTACTACTACTACTACACAACACAACACAGCAACATGTACTACTAAATTGAAATAACTATTTTCCTATGTTTTCATTAATCTAGGCTTGCATTAATTTCATAGACATATTTTGTCTATAGAATAAAAAATGTAATTTGATCAGTTTGACAGATATTACTGGTAAAAGTATACTTCTCCAACCAGCCTTGTTTTGTTGACTAACAGTGACTAACAGTGAATAACAGTACTACTGACACACATTCAAGGTTATACAATACATTACAAGACAGTTGATAATGTTTTTGAAGCATTCAAGGCTAAACAACAAATACATCAAGCCAAGCTGCTTTTGTGATTCCCTTTCTTTGGCTGTATCAGAGACCAGGTTAACCCCTTCAGTTCTGGATTAACCATTGGCACTGTTATATTGGGCAAAACCAGTTGTCTTCAACAGAAACCTTGTTAAAAACGTAATTTCTCCTCAACCATCCCCTCATAGTACACTTGTCAGAGATACTTGCCCTTTTACCTAGACTGTGTCACATGGTTACTTCCTGTCCTTCTCTGTGGCATATATGTGGGATGTTATGCCACCATGGTGAAGGATCCCTTAAGCCTTGTGTCAGTCGAAAGAGAATTGGCTTGTCACGGCGTGTTGCAAGGCACATTGAATGTCGCTGATGGAAGACTTCGTCACAAGATAGAATGCTTTATCTTGAGATGGAATACTTTATCATCAGATGGAGTACTTTATCATCAGATAGAATACTTTATTACAAGATAGAATACTTTATTATCAGATGGAATGTTTTATCACCAGATAGAATACTATACAATCAGATGGAATACTTTATCACAATATAGAATGTTTTATCTTGAGATGAAATACTTTATCATCAGATGGAGTGCTTTATCATCAGATAGAATGCTGTATCATCAGATGGAATAACATATCACTGGATAGAATTATTTTTCATCAGATATAATACTTTATTACCATATATATTACTTTACCATCATTTGAAATGCTTTATCACCAGATAGAATGCTTTACCATCAGATGAAATATTTTATCACAAGATAGAATGTTTTATCTTCAGATGGAATGTTTTATTATCAGATGAGATACTTTATCACCAGATAGAATGTTTTAACATCAGATGGAATACTTTATCACGCAATAGAATGCTGTATATATCACTAGATAGAAGACTTTCTATGCTATTGGATGTCATTTCTGCAGTATACACAATCGTCTTTTTAGATATCTTCACTTCAAAAAGACAATGAAACAAATGGAGAATTTGGATGATAATTGCCACATTCCTATGATCACCAACTGGTGGAAATGTAATAATGCAGTACCAGTATTCATTTACAAACTTCTTTTTTTTAAGTTGCAACTTTTATAATGGACAGATTGACAGTGTATAGGAACATAATGGCAAAGTGAACAATTATCGCATTACTATTTCATTTTGAATGACATTTTATCTAGTTAACAAGTTTTCATTCCAGCCATAAATATTTGATCCAATATTTCTACTTTTTTAAAACACTTTTTAACCCTTTGAAAAAATGCAACTTTCCCATTGAAAAACTCTACATTCACTAACGTGCCCCTCATTACTAATATATTGAATAATGTTTATTTTTTCTGGGCTAGGTTATTTCCCCAATGTTTCCTGTAAATGAATAAGCATGAAAAACTTTCATTTGAATGGATTACACTTTATATTCTGCCAGTCTGTCAAGTTGGCATTACAATGTTTTTCGTTGAGTCATATGAGGCTCCTTAAACCCCATCTTAGTAATCATTACTGTTCACACCAGATACGATTTGCATAGAAAAGAATCTTCTCACGGCAGAGTTTATGCGTCTCTGGAGGAAATATGCATTGAGAGATATGCCGACCTCTCAGATATTAATGAGTAGTCCACACTGTGGGTTATGTCTGACATACAAATTCACTCTTAATATGAATACATTCCTAATGCTTCCAAATATAACGATACTTTTGATCTGCTTTAAGATAACAGCCTTGGTCAACATGTGCATATATGACATTTATTTATTTATATATTTAGTATTTATGAAGCCTTGATATTCATTGGTAATTCCATTGCTTGAAATTAATTTGTAGTGTAAGATGAAGAGTTGTCAGATTTCAAATATCAGAGTTGAGCTTGAAGAATATATTGATTATTTCAATGCTTCTTGTTAGCTATGTGCACGTATGCTAATAGTGTATGCAAATATTTAAGAAAATATTGCATTTTACAATGAATATTTATTTAAAGAGACCAGAAAAATGATTTTATTGAGATAAGAGACCAGAAAAATATGATTTTAATGAGTAAAGAGAAAGAAAAATATGATTTTAATGAGTAAGCAATACCGCACTTCTGTCTCCATCTTAAATATTCTGTATCTATTTTAAAAGTACATACTATTCCCCAAACCAAACCACATTATATATTAACTCTGTTATTTTTCTATACGATTGTAAATAGATAATTATTTGTAAATTCCTATAAATTCCATGAAAATTGATTGGAAAATGATTTTAATTTTCAAATTTATGCTATTTTTATCAGAATGTTATTGTATTGTGCAATGAAACCACAGAAATGGACATCAGATTCTTTCCAGAAATGCTCTTGCATTGTGTAATAAAACCACAGTATATCAGATATGGACATGCTACTTTCATGGGAATGCACTTGCAGTGTGAATAAACCACACAAATGGAGCAGTTATCTTAATCAGAATGCTTATACATTGTGTATTTTTATCAGAATGTTCTTGCACTTTGTGATGAAACCACAGAAATGGGCTTCAGGTTCTTGCCAGCTAGAATCGCTTCATCATGCCCTGAAGGGCCTGGACCATCTCTGACTTGCTCAGAGTTATTTAAATAGAGATGATTGATGTCTGCATATGTACTGGACTCCCTGGTTGGGAACATTAGTCACTTGATTGGCAGTAACAGGCGCTGACTGATGAACACTGATTCTGATCCAGAGGGGTGAGGAGATCATGAGAGAGGTAAGGACAGATCTAGGGAAGGGTGGTGTAGTGGATATTGGTGCCAGTAGTATAGGGATGTTGATTCCAACCTAGAAGGGCGAGAAAATATCAGGAAAGAGGTGGGTTTGGGGAGAGTGTGGGACAATGGTGCCAGTAGGAATTTTGATTCCAACCTAGAAGGGTGAGAAAAGATTTTTTGAAATGGGAGGTGATTGGACAAGAGGGGTGGAGATGGGGTAGGGGAGAGGAGAGGGTGAGACGTCAGTGCTAATTTCTGACCTATGCAGGTGCAGAAAGATCATGAAATGGTTGGATGTGAGAGGTGGTGTGGGTTTGGGGGTATATGTATACATTAAACTACTCTAGACACATCTGAGCCATTGGTGCTAACAGGGATGTTGATTTATGACCTACTGGGGTGCAGAAATATCAAGAGAAAGGTGAGATCAAGGTAGAGAGTAGGACATTTATTCTCAGCTGTAGGGGTGACGATAGATCAAGAAATGGTTTGAGGTAGGGAGGATATGTATACATTATCCTACCCATGATATATCTGGGATATTGGTGCCAGTAGGCGCATTGATTCTTGATTGAGGAAAGTGAGAACAGATGAAGAGAGGTGTGGGGTAGGAGAGAGAGAGTGGGACATTAGTGCCAGTAGCTATGTCAATTCCAATCTAGAGGGGTAAGGACGGATCAAGTGAGGGGTGGTGATAGGAGGGAGAGTAGGACATCATTGCTGGAAGGAATTTTGAGTCTGAAATAGATGTATGAGTAAAACTCAAGAAATAGGTGGTTGAGGGGGCATCTGCATACATTGTACTAATCTAGACATATCTGTGATTGCTATTTTCGAGGATGCCTGTCTAGCATATAAATAAAATATTTGGTAGATATAGTCTAATCGTAGTGGTTATTATATATCTACCTTCTGATCATCACATGCTGTGGACATGTGATCAGCGTAAATCCATTACCAGTATCCCTACAAGTTACAATGATGTGATAATTTCTATCCATACATGTACACTTAGTTTCAAATATGCACATAGTTGTAAGAAATTTAGCTGGTTGTAGTCCTGCAAATTCAGTGTCAATATACTGCGTACTTCATACGTAAATAATTTAAGACCTGTATTTCTGTTCATAGATCAATGCATGTGCGTGTGTTACAACGTGACACTAATTGACATGCCCCCTTTCTTTTCCTATTTATACACCGGATGAACGTACTTCCAAGTGTCTCACAGGTGTCTTTGTTACCCTTCATTTAAGTTTTTACCTGGAATCGTCTTTGTTCTTGCATTTAAATTTACTATCACTATTACTTCCTTATTGAAATATATGATTAGTTGTACATATACTTTGCAACTGTGCATGTCAAAATGGATATTTATACTGACGCACATGAGGCTCTCATGCATGATAGTTTGTTTTTGAACCTGACAGCATAAAGAACATTTTGTGGCTTGAATTAATTAGAGACTGACTAATTAACCTTGAATACCTCGATAATTTCCAACCTCGGAAATTTCAGGGTATACAGTATTAGGGCTGAGCAAAGATCAAGAGAAGTGTGATGGTTGGGGAAAGGGTGTGTGTATAGATCATACTCTCTAGACATATCATGGAAATTGGTGCCAGAAGAACATTGATTCCAACCTATAGGGCCGAGGAAAGATCAAAAGAGGGGTGTGTGTATTATGATTCTCTACACATATCTGGAACATTGGTGCCAATATGAACACTGATTCTGACTTACTGTGATGATGAAAGAACAAGAAATGGGTGTGAGCAAGGGTATGTCAATACATTATGATCCACCATAACATATCTAGGACAGTGATGCCAGTAACAAGTCTGATTGACCTATTGCGATAATGAAAGAGCAATAACAATGCAAGGAAGGGGAGTATGACATCATCCTACTAATGAACTTAGAACTGTCACAGGAGAGATATTTCACCACAGTCACAGTACGAAGATGGAGTCTTATGATAGTTCTAATTGTGAAGCGACAACTGTTCCAGCGTGATTAATTTTAACCGACTTTTCGATGTAGATTGGCTTGGCTTTTACGGCTGTCTCAAAGACAAGACTTCCACATAGAACTATCCATTACCCAGGAAGATACTGCTGAGCATAGACTAATTAATTTTGTCGTGTCAGAAAATCTTAACCCCCCTGGCATAAACTAGGTCCTAGGATATAATGGATATTTATGTTGCTTGGATAAACTGATAAACACAGACATGGGTGGGGGTCAAATGGATCTGGGCCATAGTCTGGAAGGGCAGTGAGACATGTTGAGGATGAAATTTAATTAAACGTCTTTTACACTGATTTACAGTTCTTGGGTTTTATTAGTTACCAGGGTGATTTCCAGGGTGTACAGGTTTTTACAAGTTGAAATTTGTTTTACGAGAAATTTTGGCTTGTAAAAACCTGTATTTCCCGGAAATCACACTGGTAACGAATTTATCCAAAATTGTAATAGATGTACATTCTTTTAAGAAAGCAAACTTGTGAATATCCATGCAGAATGTCTTTCTAACGTGCGAGTTGAGGGCAGCCGCTATGACATCACAGTGATCATGAGCTCACAACTTTTAACTACAGCCAAACTGGGATGTACAAGTTTTTCCAGGACATCTCTCAAGCAATCAAATCGCTAGAATCATCGCATATTTTGGATAAGAATCCATACTTCCCAGAAGGAATTAATTACAATGCTAAGATAGTGTTTGAGATACAGGACATTAAATATATTGATGCAGAATAAATAGCTTTGACTAATGAACAGAAATATGGCTGATTGCATATTTTCTCACCATTCCCTTCATGCTTCCCAGTATGTCACAGACCTGATTTATGTCTTTTGAATGACTATTGAATAACGGTCATTCCTATGTCATTCCACGTGTGGATCAAAGACACTCCGACCTATCACAACTCTAGTCTTTCCAATGCATTGTGCTTTTACTTCTGTTACAGTAGCGAATCATCGTGATGTGGTTGTTTTTTGGGGGCTTCAAAGAAAAGGCAGGGAAAGATAACTCCATTGTTGGATGAATTCATTGACAATCATTCCCTCAGGGCCGCGTTCATTATGGATCTGATCTCAGGCAATTTCCAGTCTATTACTAGTATAAGGAGTGAGCAAGCTCAGGATGGAGGAAAATTTCCTCTTGAGTGTTGTTTAGTGACAATTGTTTGCCATTTAGCTGCTCTGTCTATCCTAGAAGCATTAAGACACTGTGGTCTGATCAATACTGCTGATACCGTCCTTCAACAGGAATTAAGTTTGGATGCCACCCTGTCGCATAGATTTCATTATAATTTTTTTTATTAAAGTGCAGCACCATTTACCTTGAGAATGATACGGCCTATAAAAGACTAATGTATTTCTTCTTTGAATAATCTATAAGTGCAAGAAATAATCTATATGTGCAAGAAATAAAATTGAAATAGTTTACATGCAGTGGCATAATCTAATAAAACACCTTAATGTTCAAATACATGGACCCAAACATTGTCTTATTGGCTTCAAAATAACTACAAGCTAATGGAGAATCTAGGTCAAATGTTTTAGCAATTTCTCTAACCTGAAAAAAACATCAACATTGACACAAATTGTGTCATAACTAACTGAGCTAGTTGACAAGATATTTATTCCAAGGAGTCCAAACTTTGCAACATTGTAATTTTGTGTGTTTTTGTTTCAGGATTTCCATGCTCAGTACCAAGGAGAAATGGTGATAGATCGAAACCCTATTCAAGAAACTCTGGTAGAAATCAGAAAAGATCTCGAAGATCTATTAAAAGCCAAAAGGAAAGCTGTTGAAGTGAGTATTGCTGCTTTCCTAAAACTTACAATATTGTAATGGTTACTGTCCATTCCAATGTACAACCTTGTAGCATTTACTGTACATACTATTGATGATGTCAGTGTTTTACTGATGAAGTGTTGAGTAATATGATAGTTTTGAGGAACACATAATGTCATATTGCATCTATAATATTGTAAATATTATTACAGTAGTTGAATTTCTGTCCTGTATTTACATTCTACACTTGGAAAAACTGATCATATCAGTATTTTACTGACAAAACTGAGATAATTTTGAGGAAGATGTTAAATTTTATTGCTTATCTAATTTTGTAGATATTGAAGTGATTGGATTTCTGTTCTATATTTTCATACTATGCTGTGTATGATTGTACATTTGATAATTGGTGAAATTCAAAGATCAGTAGGTTAATGCTTAGCCTTTACTGTGACATAATACTGTGGCATAATATGCATAGGACCTGCCATAAACTGACATTTATTGATGATAGCTCATCCAAGCACCGACGAACGTTAAGTTGGGTTGACATTAAAGAATTCATATTCTCATCTTGAGAATAATAACATAGTTTAATATGTCGTAATATGATTGTGGTGGTGCCATGAATGGGCAATGGCCATTTTATTCCATCTTGTATTAACGTATTTAGTATAAACAAAGTCAAGACGTGTCATGCATTATAATGGATATGCCACAGGGAAGGCGGACAGTTGTATAATGTAAATATTAAAAGATGTTCCAGCAATGGAAATGCTTGGTAAAATAGACAAAGTGTTTTATCAACATAATGCTTCTGCTATCCACTATGTAGAGACACAATGTTGTAGCAATGACATGTGTCTACATATTAAGGGTCTGGACTGGTAGTAAGATGGCTGGACATGATTATTGTTGATGGTGATGATAAATAGATTTGGAAAAGATCCCTGTGGATGGGGATGAGGATGTGGATGAGGATGTGGATGTGCATGGGGATGTGGATGTGGATGAGGATGAGGATATGGATGTGGATGGGGATGTGGATGTACATGTGGATGAGGATGTGGATGTGCATGGGGATGAGGATGTGGATGGGGATGTGCATGGGGATGTGGATGTGGATGAGGATGTGGATGTACATGTGGATGAGGATGTTGATGTACATGTGGATGAGGATGTGGATGTGCATGGGGATGAGGATGTGCATGGGGATGAGGATGTGGATGGGGATGGGGATGTACATGGGGATGGGGATGTACATGGGGATGAGGATGCGGATGGGGATGGGGATGTACATGGGGATGGGGATGGGGATGGGGATCAATGACACCTATAGGAGAGGTCCTGATTAGAATATTTTATTATTTAGAGAGAAAACATCAATCACACTTGATCACTGTTTGGATCTCATTATAATGCACATAAACTATCTAGTTTTACAACTTATCTTATTGATGTTTATGTATACCATCTCAATTTATCATCCAGGTGAATGATAATTTTTTATTATTTTTTTCATAATTAGGGGATATAATGTTAAAATTTATCGATTTCAATGTAAAATTACCATTTCTATTCCTGTACTACTCTGGTGTCCTTTGATGTGAACTAGATGCTTAATTGTATGGTCATTTTGACCCAGATCTTCAACAGTAATGTTAGGCCTATTTTAACCTAGGCTTACCTATCAATTGTCTATATGAAAGATTAGATGGCCATGACTGGCCATTATGAGATGCCATAGTGGATGGTAAGCTGTCTTGACATGGTAGGAGGTATGGCACTGGATATACCAGTGTACTGATTAACCTTATTAGCTGTATACTAAATTAACTGTCAATTTGAATATACAAGTGATAGCACAATAGTAGAATGTTAGACTTCGGAACCAAATGCCATGGGTTCTCATCCTGTCCTGGGAGCCTGGCATCAATGCTTGCGAAAGTTACTTTTCCTGATGTGATCTTGATTGGGTACTGTCTGTACTGTGCCAATTCAGTTATCATCCTTGGTCTGTCAGTAACATCCAGTGCTCACAGGTTTACTGCACATTCTGCTACAGATATGGTGGGTTTATTCTTGCCCTAAACTGACAAACTGTGATGTAAGTGAAAGAATCTTGAAAGTGGCTCTAAACCCTAAAAAAAGAGAATATACACAAGTAAGCGTAATCTAAGAAAAATAAGAAGTAAAAATGAAATTGCTTGTGAAAGTTATTAACAGAACTAAATGATTTACGGTATGCATATTTTATTGCAGTAAATGCAAAAGGGATGGGTGCAAAAGCCAACCCAGCTCTGATGCAATATTGATAGGATGCGCTGTCTGTAGAGTGGCAATGCAGTTATCATCCTTGGTCTTGTCAGTACCAGTCAGTGCTTGCAGGTTTACTGCAACATTTAGTGCTACAGATGTTGTGGGTTTCCTCCTGCCCTAAACTGACATGCTATGATATAAGTGAAAGAATCTTGAAAGTGGTTCTAAACCCCAATACAAAAAAAAGAAGATCTTTGGAATTCATGGCCAATAGTGCTGAGTTCAATTATAATTTTATTAGCCAAGCATTAATATGTATGGAAATTATCTTTTTGATGAGAGCATGAGAGGTTGTGCTGTCAGCACTGTTTGTGCTGTTTACGTTTAGCATCTTTCATTCTTGCAGGTTTACTACAATACTACTGTAGTTATGATAAGTTTCTTCCTGCTGTAAACTGACAACCTGTGATATTAATTAATGGAATAACCATGAGAACTGCCATAATCTTCCAACACAAAAAAAAAATTGAAATAAAATAACAGCAATGAGAACAATGAAGGTTTCAAAGATTCAAAATCTATGCGTATAGCCTTTGAAAAACATAATCACGGTGTTAATTGGACATGTTATCAGCCTACTGACTCCTTGCATTAACCCAGATCATCTACTTTCTGATCCTTTCTTTTCTCCACTGAAGATACAACCTCCAGGATTTAAAGA
This sequence comes from Lepetodrilus schrolli, assembly GCA_032361225.1. Classification (NCBI taxonomy): domain Eukaryota; kingdom Metazoa; phylum Mollusca; class Gastropoda; order Lepetellida; family Lepetodrilidae; genus Lepetodrilus; species Lepetodrilus schrolli. The sequence continues at coordinate 317 of JAUTBT010049567.1, read as the reverse complement.
CAGACTGCCTGACATGAAAACAAAATTACAAAATATTATTATAAAGGTTAATTTGATTATTTTAAGCAGGGATGAACATTAAAGGTTTAGTAATTTGTTTAAGGTTACATATGTTACATTTAAATACTGAGTATTGTCTTTATAAAAATCCTGAAGCACTTATTGCTATTAAGTCAGTACTGTTATTAATAAGTCATAAATTAACTTACATGTGGGTGGGTGGTAGCGCAGTGGTAGAACGTTGGACTTCGGAGCAAAAGGTTCCAGGTTCAAATCCCGCCCCGGGGGCCCGGCATCAATGTTCGCGAAAGTTACCT
>JAUTBT010049556.1:0-16062 GCA_032361225.1 Lepetodrilus schrolli | reverse complement strand
AGCCGATGCTCGCAGGTTTACTGCAACATTAAGCGCTACGGATGTTGCGGGTTTCCTCCTGCCCTAAACTGACAAGTTGTGATATAAGTGAAAGAATTGTGAAAGCGACTTAAAACCCCAATCAAAAAAATAATTCAATAAATATGAAAGGAGCCGCTGAATTTCTTCACCCTCTGATTGTTCTCCAGTAATATAGACTTGTTTATCTACTCTAGGACGATATTTTGAATAGGAGTATTTGGGTGAGAACAAGGTGTGACACATACTATTGTTTATGCTAGTGCTTGTTCATTCTTGTACGCAGATTGTTCTAGGCCAAACGTTTATCATACTATAACGGTTTCAATTTCTACGTTAACTGTTGAAGTATGACGGCCTAGCTGGGGATGTAGCTAGAGCTTTGGTGCTCGAGGATAGATCTGATGCGATACCTTTAAAAACAGAGATGGTTGGCCAGTTCCTCCTATGCTTTTATTGTTGCCGGCGAATGCCACTGTAAAGGACACTGCATATACATGTACATCAAAATAGTTCTAACAGCGTTACTTAGTCCCTAATGAATGTCAATCATTACAAAATTCGAGATAAGGAATATACAGATATATCAGAATACGTATAGCATCATTACTCAGTTATGTACCTTCACAAAGATACTTATTAGTACAACTACTCTAAAATCAAAGTGAATGACAATACGTCCATTGGAAGTTAAACACTGCAAATGCAATCATTATGCTGTGTAACGTAATATCCATCTTATAAGCTTTAATTTAGATATTGCATGTTAGAAGTTCACTGCACTGCTACAGCAAAATATATTAAAGTGACTTAAACACTAAATCACTATTGTATAACCCTAAACAATTGATGATCCTACACCAAGCACAGTGATTGATTTCCTTACAACTGATCTGTTATCGATAAATCAGCTTACTTTCCGGCAGTAATTTTGTTTATTTTCATAGACTGCTAGGTGAGCAGGAGCGTGTACCTCTCAACTGTCTGACACAGGACCACTCACAGAGTACTCTTCTAAGCACGTGACTACCATAGAAGGGAATCCCTATGAACATTTAGTAAACCATCGTTCATCATCGGCGGGTGAAAGGATTTATTCCGATTGGTTTGCGTGGCTTTTCATGCATGAAAGCTCTGATTCTTACATATATAGCTCTATGTATTACATATGAGGAATATTGATAACGGGTATAGGTAAAATCACCACATAGTATATGAGTCCTTTTAACTATTTATTCTACTATTAATATAAAGTATAGGTGATCAGTCGCCGAGCACAGACACGGTTTGAGCCTCCGTCCGTCTGTCGGTGTGTCGTCCTGTCTGCTCCTTTACGAAGGAATCAATGGCAGCCATGTGTAATGTCAGACTCAACTGTTTGGTGTAAATTATTTATACTCCTCTCGAGTTCGCTTGCCTGAATCCTGAACAAGAAAATATTCCTCGATACCTTTGATCTCAGTTACATGACAATATTAGGACAACGACGTAATACTCTGATGGTTGGATGGTGCATATCCTGGTGAACCCAACCACGGCATTTTGTGCGTTACACGAAAACATAACGGAGTGTTTTGTTTTGAGGAAGATTGTGATTTGCAAATATTATTGCAATTGTCGGCAGTGTTTGTAGAACAACAGAAAGTTATGCACCGCTGTGTAACCTCTATGTAGCATTGTCTGACATCGCACGGACCATATTGACATTACACTGTCCTAACTTCCAAAGCAATGGCTTTGATGACGTGACGGTTAGTTGTTTCTGTACACGTGGCTGCACACGGCGGAACCGAACACAAGGACTGGCTGGGACGGAGGAGGGGAGAGGGGGGGGTGCTCAGAACGCTAACGAGGCCACCATGCAGGTAGTGATAGTCTGTACAAGTGTCGGGGTGCAGAGTGATGGGGAGCTACAGCGCTGTGTACACCTGCACTAAACATCGCAGTTCTATTCTTATGCAGAGACAGCAAATGCAACGAAAGTTGGAATCTTCCAAAAACTAAACTCAGATAATAATAAGTATATTTGTAGTGGAGTACTCACGGAATTTAAATCTGATAATAAATACTTGCTAACTGATTGTGCACTGCAAACTATATTTTTGCAACTATAGTGTTGTTTTACACACTGTTCACAAATACCATATAATGTAACACATGTTACTTAGTAAAGCCCTGTGCGTGCTGTATCAGTAACTGATAGTGATATTGTTTAGTTTAATTACGGTACTGCCTTGTAGATTAGTCTCCATGTTTGACCTAATGTGATGTTTAGTCATATATTTCTCATCTTTTACACTCTACATATTCCTTATATGCAATTTAAGTATATACTTTGTATTCTTATTAACGCTTTACGCAATCCCCTGGCATTTCTACTGTTAGTCATCATTTTCTTCTTGGGATTATCACATACATATACTTGTATGTCAGAAAGGTATTTTTTATAATAAATAACATCAATTGAAGTTAGTAGTGTAGTTATAGGTAACCTGGTTAAGTTAGTTCCACACTCTAACAGTCATGAACTCGAAAATATGTACACCGGGTTATGCCCAAACTATTTAAAGGTATGTAATATATATATTTTAGATTGCATAACTTAAGCAAAGGACGGGTTTAACATAGTGGTTTCGGCTCCCTCACCTAGGTGAAAGTTGTCAGATTGCAGCAGACAGAGATACCTGAGGCGGTGTGCCTTGAACTCGAACAAAGGAATGTTGACAACTCGTCGGGTTGATGAGCCTACCGGAAAATACTTTATGACACTCCTTGTATTAGTGGAAGCCACGACGAACCGAAATACGTCGGTCATCTGTGCTTCCGGCGTCCCGGGCATCGTTGTACCACGTGACTTCATGATTATCTCCTCTTGGATCACGGTCGACTGATGTGTATAGGTCGTAATGAGGGGCGCTCCCACTGAGTGGGAAACTCGACGTCTAGCGATGTATCAAACAGATAGGAAACAAACAGCTTTCCACGGTGTACTGGACTGCCAGTAATGCGTGTCAGCACATCTTAGTATCGAACAAAACATTTCATGATAGGCCAGATAACAGAATGAAAAAGAAGCTAAGATGAAATGTATGTGTGTTCCGTCATCCGAATTCTTAAACTCCTCAAGCAAAAAGCGTTTACGAGAGTGAGATTGCATGATAAGCGACGATGTCAAATCTCCTCTGTTCTTTCGTTGAAAAAATGCTTAAACATAATATGAATACACTTTGTCAATGCACTATGACAAACTCCGTTTGCGAAGTACTAGAAATCATTGTGTATGCATTCTTCCCTATTGTGTGAGTGACACGGCAAGTCTGACAAGGCAGGTCTGACAAGGAAAGTCTGACAAGGAAAATCTGACAAGGAAAGTCTGACAAGGAAAGTCTAACAATATGCCTAGAGCAGTTTTCGATAACAAGATGTGCATTCCTATGATTGAGAGATCGTCATCATGGTGTCTGGGCAAAGCATACAGCTGTACACAGGCACGTGTACGACTCATCAACAAACATACAGCTGTACACAGGCACGTGTACGACTCATCAACAAACATACAGCTGTACACAGGCACGTGTACGACTCGTCAACAAACACCTGACTCCTGGTATATGTTGACGACAATCGCATTTGGTCTGATACAAACATAGTCCACGAATCCAGCATCACTGTTATATTATTAATAATAATAAAAAATAATACTGAATATTAATAATGCGGCAGATCCAGCCAAACAAGGCATGCTAAAAACACTGCATTATTACCCCGGTCAGTTGATCAGTGAGTATGCACTCAGTATTCCCTCAGAAACTCCATGGGGAGTATATAAATGTAAATGTTGACATAAGTTCATTATAATGTAATATATTATCAGTAACATTAAGATTAATCGAGCGGGTTCGTTCGTAGCTGCAGTTCTGTAGCTAAAAGGTGCCCCGTTTACTATTTTGCTATCTATATGACACCCTTTAGCTACAGAGAATCGCAGTAGTATGCATCAACAAAAGTACGCATCCTATCCATATCGCATATGCGCTGGGTTAATTACTACGTGTGGCATAAATACACGTGGCAGAACGAAATCCAGCTAGGATTGGATTCACTAACCATTATACTCCATGTGTCCATGCTTATTTTCGAAATAGTATTTTATGAAATTCGTCACCGAACCAGCTCATAAACCGACGCCATCTTGCAGCTATTTTTAGCACCTAGCAGCTATTTTTAGCAACATGGCGTCCGTTGAAAAACGCGATCGGTGACGAATTTCATAAAAATATGTGGAAAAAAAACTTTTAGTAAACGGGGCACCTTTTAGCTACATAACTGCAGCTAGTTCGTTCGATGCATTTTCGAAATTTAAGTCGTACGGCATGAATACAGCATAGAGTAGTTATCCCCCTTAGTTCACATGCATTAGTCGCAGTTGGCACGTGCTGTAAAAAGAGTTTCTCACATCCCGTAAGTATTCAGTCAGTCTCTAAATTGACAATGTTTACAACTCTCAGATGAGTTATGGTGGAAATATGCTTCATTAATGAGTACTTCGTCACGTGACATGACAGATTTCCATGTGGTAACATTGATATCATCAGTGAATATTTAGTCTTGATTCTTTATTAATTGTATTGTTTTATAGTGATATTTCAATCGCCTCTATACGAAAATAATGGGCATTGGGTTCTTCCAATAACAACCCAACATGCATAATAGCATTGATTAAACGAATATCATTTTCTTTTAGTATGTCCATTTTATGAAATCAGTAGGAAAGCATATATTCCACAGTATTATTATCATTTCCCCTCGAACCTGAAATGTATACAACTGTTAACAAATGCATATCTTCCAGTATTAAGATATCTGTCAATCAAAGAAGTTTGTGAATGTAAAAAAATGTGAAACAAATTCTATATGTACTCTGGGCCATGATGCCTTCAATTCTGAAATCAATCTTGTCTTATCTTGTCTAAGAATCATTTATCGTTTTTGAAATCGATAATTAAACATAGTTCAAGAACATGCTTTGCATAGATCTATATAGTTGCATGTACGTATTGTGGGACGTTCCAGGAAGTCTACATGTTGGCCTTCATCTGCCATTCGGAGTACCGCACTGTACATTCATACATGCCGTCATTGCTACGCCCAGTGCTACGTACCATCGCTTCTCTCATTCAGCGTATTGTAGCTAGCTACCGTGAGTCTAATCAGGTTCAACATATATACAAGTTCAAACATCATCCTGGAGAAACGCCCATTGAAGTACAGTCACATTACAACCTACAGACGTCATCATGGAGAGACATACTGCTATAACACAGTCATAGTTGTGTCATTACTGTAGAAGTAAGGTATAGCCAAGTGTATAGCCAATCGTCAAGTGTTTAGCTGTCAGTATAGTCACTCAAATATACTATATACACCGGTACTTTACCATAACATGTTCTCTTCAATTCAGGCCAACAGGTTTGCTGCGTTGAATTTAACAGGTCCATAGAGATAGTTCTATTTGAAAAGACAGCATGACTCCTGTATAAATACACAGCATAGAGGCATTCATTGTAATCAAACAAACTTGTTCCCCTTTAGTGCGTCCCAAATGGTTGAAATCGTCTTCTCCGTTGTGCTTTTAGCGGTACGCAACTGCGCTGGCCTAGTTAATACCCCTTAAGCAACATATCGTCTCCACTATAATGAAAGGCATACGAAAGTATGCACAAACGATTGACTCCTGTGGCGAGTGGTTTTCAGTGTATTTGACTCTACGGTCTTGCTGCGCCAAGAGCTATTTTCTAAGGAACTTGTTTCGAGGAGAATCCGCCTTGTCCCGCTGGGCTAACGAAAGCGGAACCGTCTCGCCATACCTAGCCTCATCAGCCGTCATTCGACCTCCAAGATGAACAAACCGGCTCACCATCACCGCTGTAGAACTGTGTGCAGTCTCAGAGATACTGCGTAAAGTGAAGACGTATGACTGACTGAATGAACGTACAAGCGATGTAGGATGGCATAACAAAATAGAGGATGGGATAACAAACAAAATACGGAAATAACTTACATAATAGTAAAATATAATACATTACCACATAACCATACTATGTTAACCTCGCACATGCACGTTCAATAATTATTGTTAAGTTAATTCATTATTAATTCACGAGAAAGAAATAAAATCAATATTTCTTAAAAGCATTACAAAAGAAAATAGCAATTATTGACAGTTAATAATAAATGTAACATTGTGATCTGAAGTGCATTCAACAATTGAGTGTCAGTTTAAAATTAGTAACAACAGCGGCCATATGTTAACTTTAATGCCATTTATTCTCTCCGAGTTCTCAAACAGTGCTTTTCCTTGATAGAAAACGATTCGTGTTAACGCCGAGTTAATACAGAGCCTGGGCTGAGCCACGTAACACACACGGTGAATAATTAAAGCGGTAGATTGCTCATATGTGAACGATCGATATAACCAAGTTTCACACTCACAGTGCAATTTTTACTTTGAAAATTACATCTTCAAATAATGCCGTTTCTCAAATTAAATATACATGACATTGATATGGAAAGCAATTCTATGTATCACCATTAGGAGGAAGTCCACATTATAAACAAACACTGACATTTAACAACCTATAAATACCGCATGTCATAGCGTAGTAGGATACAGTGTACCCCATAACGTACAGTACAACATACACAATAACGTATGATACACCGGACATATATTATAAATTACTTTAATGCCACAACGTACAGCAGAACTTACAGACAGACAGACAGAAATATTTTATTTAATGTGTCACATGGTAGAGTACGTAAACAATAGACGTCTTTATAAAACATTATAAATCCTCCTGCCACCAGCCAGGCATTGGCTTATGAGACATATCAGGTACAATATTAATACAACATATTATAAGAATAAAGCATAAAAGCGTACATGTTTATAAGAATATATAAAAGTATGATATATCAATGTAATTGAAATAGTTTGTACGTATTTACATTTACATAATTTATTTATTTTTTTAAATTAAAAGAAGAACATTTAAATCAAATACAAACGATAAGAAATAAAGGTATATTGATATTTTTTTTTATCACAATTTTGTATAGCATAGGGTATAAAAGCACAACATAACATACATGTACACCACAGACTAATTCACAACACCCACTGTGGCGTAATCCCAGAGATAGTTCTCATGTTGGATTTGGCATTTGGAGTTTAGTATCGCATCAGTATGGCAGGTATCATTGAAAGGACATTTAGATCCTCACACATCTACCGCCACGATGCTAATGGAACCAGCTTCAAATTTTAATAGCACTTCATGGATAGTATTTCTGAAATACAGTATGATAACGGGAAACGGATGGCTTATCTTTCAAATGTTACATCTTTTATGCAGTACCTGTAGCGTCGATTATTGAACTCAACTGAAGAGTGACCAAACACAGTTGCTACCGATTCATGAAATGTACAGGAAAATGTGCCTATTAGTTACTAGTAAAGTATGTATTCCTAACTGTTAAAATAGTCCATTCTATTAATGCAATACAAGCATTACACATTGAATGTCAGCACCTCTGCTGGTTTTTTATATTGAATTTTACAAAGCAATAGTATTATTAATATTGTTATAATTAATAGTATGCGTTAGTGAACTGTCAGGACCCCATGTCTATCAATACTTGTTGTTCATTAACAAGTGTTTCACTATGGGAGTTGATCAAGTATACATCTATTTAATGTACATACATACATCTAATGTACTTCATACAATAATCTAATGTCATTTCTTTCGGTCTCAAGCTTAAATAAACACATCACCAACAAGCACTTAATATGATTCCGTATGCCTATAAAGTGAACCATCGCCCCATTATATATATATTCATAGCTTTCAAAACCAATACAAAAACAATATTGGCCCATTATTTTCCCTCTGAAGTTATCTGTGTGTTTCTGGAAGGTGTATCCACATAATAGAAGGCCTCTGGTCTCCCCCTGGGTAAGACGGGTTGTGTATACCTCCCTGGGTGGAGGTGGTGGCGGTGGAGGTCGGAGAAAGGGGGTTAGATCACACCGGGTCTCCTAACATTTGCTTTGATGGAGTCAGTGATAGTCTCTGATCCGTGAGATAATGTTGGTGATGGTATTGCAGTACCAGCGGTACATAGACAGACATCTACATAGCCTCGTCTGGGCAGGGGACGTGATTGTTATATGAATACTTCTTTATTTATCAGATAACGTGAGTTATGTTCCAATGCCTTACACTACGGCAATGATAAGATTTGCTTCTGTGTTTAACCGAGCGGTTTGGCTGGGGTATGCCCAGTTATGTCCACCGTACATATTCTCTACAATAGTAAGAGTCTGAGCTCCAAATTGGCAGAAACAAAGTTTACTCTACACGGCCCGGGCCGTTTCGTTCCTTGGTATTTTATGATGCACATATCAATGCTGCGTATAAATCAGGTTGCTGACCAAATTTTGACCCCGCGAATGTGCTCACTTGAGGTCAACTAAGATGGCCGCCAAAATGTTCAACTTTCATATATGGTATACCTTGCGGTCTTGCATCATTAATCATTAATCAATTTCAATCAAACTAGTCATACTATGATCAGAGAATAATTATCTTTATAATATGATAAATATATTAATTATGCATTTTTATGGGTGTATGAATAATAAATACTTTCCAAAACGCACTGTAATAAAAACAATAGAATTTTATTATAATGCAATAATAATAATAATAATAATAGTAATAATAATAATAACAATACTAATAATACTACTAATAATATACACATTAAAATTATTGATGTTACTTGAATTATGTATAACATGCATATTTATTTTAATATTTTACACACTTACCTTGCATATATTACCCAGTAAGCAAATGTTTAGCTCGGTTGTAGAAAGGCTTGCCTTTCTACAACATCGATTTTCACTAATGCTCTCCTTTCATATGTCACTCTATAAATATATATTACATCTGTTATATGTTTTCGCTTTCAACGTCTTGGCCAATGTACTAATACTATGTTTTATCAACCACAGTAGTAAAATAATAATATCCACCCTCTATGAATACAACACTATTATATTCATCAAATGCTAGTTAATACTGCAGATCCACTACCAACCCTATGCCACGTCCATATAGTGTCAACACATCATTATTTAGTGCCTCGGTCCTTTATCGGTATCATGCGATGCTACATTTCGATATAACGTAATAAAATCAATTGTCAATATTAATGTCTATCCATTATTAATACAATGTGATACTATCTATCACTATCAGTGTGTATATCCAGACGCATTATCAATACAATACTACTACCTATCCACTTTGAAATAAATGTGATAATATTCAATCACTGTCATTACAATTTTGAATGTTTTTGTACGTTTTTAATAGTTTCACACATTGTGAGCGCTGATGAATAATACTATATACAATATCTGCGCATGTTGTTGACATTCTCTACACTAGAACAATGTAATGTGTTTCGATACGGCGTTTTCGCAGACAGAACAAACATCCCATTAAACTGTTATCTTATGGGATGGATTCACATATCATCTATAGAAACATGTTTGTTATAGTTTATCAGTACGGTCCATTTGCTTGTAGTAACAAACCTAAAGCCGTCATGCTGTGACAACATGCACGTGCGCTAATTGCTACAATGATGATCTTTGGACTTGGGGGCAGTTCCATAAGACATACATATTTCCAGTAACTTGTTAAATATGTGAACTGGGCTACATGGCAGGTTATTGGGCAGCCAATAGCACACCAGAAAGCTTATCTGCTTGCAATGATAATGACGCTGGGTATAGAGTTACTGAGACTAAGCCTCGTGCCCCAGGGCTGAGAGAGCTTCACACACTTCACTGGATTCACGGAGCGAACCAGCCGCGGCAGCTAAGGGTCGGCAAAGAGCGGATAGCGTTAGCGAGCGGTCGGCAGTTCCCTGTGTCTCCTTGGACGGAGCTATCCACAACACAGTCCAAGACAGGAACTACTTCAGTTCACCGTCGTCAACGTCGCAGCTATGGGTCTATGGCACCACGTCCTCATCATTTGTCTTCATGGAGCTATGTTCATCAGTTTATCGAGAGGTAAGTAACAACGCTCAGATAAATAGCCCCGTGTATTCTACTGGGAAGGGGATATCTGCTTGAGTAGTCATGTTTGTAAAGAGGGACCACACTTCGGGCTGGTTAATAGAGTTCTGTGTTTTGTATAACATGGCCTGCTCTTTGTGAGTTCACAGTAACGTTTAAATGACTTGTTGTAGATTAGTTTTTGATGAGGTGACTCTATGAATTGCGTGTGGTTGTGTGAGAGGTTTGAGGCAGGAGGAAAACAAACACAACATAGCGTGTTGAGATTGGGATTCACTCTTAGCTCTGAGGAAGAGATCACATGGCCACTTATTGATCGATAGTTGAGAGAGAAAGGATAGCTGTTTCACCTGGTTTAATTCATTTAAATGTTTAATGTCTGGTGCACAATGTATCTGTGGCAAGGCTATGCATGCATCTAACACGTTGTCATCGTGACTATTGTGAAACTGCTAGTGATGATGGTGTCCTAAAGAAGGAGGTGACGCTAATCAGACCACGATCATCGAGTTGTAGTAAACACAGTAGTCCAGCGCCGAACATCCAACCAGAGTAAACACGGCTACAGAGGTGGTGAAGTTCTACCTGAGCTGTAACCCCTCACCCCCTCCATGTTTCTGCCCTCACAGACTGGCTGAGACCACATGCATAAGCGTTAGAAAACATAGATGGCGACACCTTGTTTTGTTTACAGTAGGTCCTGATCTCCATAACGTTTTGTATTTCTCTGGAGAAGTCGTGCTTCTTGACAAAGGACAGAGTAAAGTCAGGCAGGCTTTTAGCCTAGAGACGCGAACCACATTAAAGAGTTTACCTCAGTGTTTATTCTTCGAGTAGGAAACGTGCCAGTACCGACGCAGAACTTTAATTTCCTTCAGTAAAGGTCTGTTCGATTTATATTGTTGACTGGATTCTCAAACGGTGAAAAGTAAACGTAGGATCTGCCTCCAAATACCCCCACCACCACCCAGCACCCCCACCCCCAGTCTAACCCATCCTGGCCCAGCGCAGTCATGTACGTTCTGAGGAGATGGTACCTTCTGATAAGCAAGCAAGACGTTCAAAGCGAATATACCCTTAAACACAGCCATTCGGTATTGTCTAGGTCTATTTTGAACCCATGTCAATTTCACCCTTTCTTTCTTGTCTATTGCGTTCGACGCCGTGTGTATTCACACTGTCATTCACATTACACATGCACGTCAAGGCAGAACATGTTATCTACCACTCATCAATGTGGCACTGATTTAGACCACATCATTCAACATTACCCGGTTTTTTTTCAACTTACAAAACGTAGCACTCATTGCAAACCATCATAAATTTAAATGTTATTATTAAAGGAAGCAGTGTTGTATTATATTGAATGCCATATGTGTATAGTTTCACCTACAATTACACACATAAAGCAATCCTAAAATAATTAAGAAACAACTCTAAAACAATCCAAAAATGATCGCAATAAATCTTTCAAACCGACCAACAAACCTCGCAAAATCCGCAAATCCCAGGGAAATATTTCTAAGAATTAACTAAGTCTTACTCTATTTCATGTATCAAGCCAAAAACAACAGAATTACAATTTGCTTTTTCCATATAACTGACTGACAACTTGCCTTAATGACTGACAACTTGCCTAAACAACCAACGCACATCGGATACATGTTGCAACTATCACGGCATATGTGGATAGACATACACACAGATATCATAGGCGTACATATATAGCAATGTAGTTAGTCTACAATGTAGTTAGTCTACAATGTAGTTAGTTTACAATGTAGTTAGTCTATAATGTAGTTAGTTTACAATGTAGTTTGTCTATAATGTAGTTAGTTTACAATGTAGTTTGTCTATAATGTAGTTAGTTTACAATGTAGTTAGTCTACAATGTAGTTAGTCTACAATGTAGTTAGTCTACAATGTAGTTAGTTTACAATGTAGTTAGTTTACAATGTAGTTAGTCTACAATGTAGTTAGTTTACAATGAAGTTAGTCTACAATGTAGTTAGTTTACAATGTAGTTAGTCTACAATGTAGTTAGTTTACAATGTAGTTAGTTTACAATGTAGTTTGTCTATAATGTAGTTAGTCTACAATGTAGTTAGTCTACAATGTAGTTAGTCTACAATGTAGTTTGTCTATAATGTAGTTAGTCTACAATGTAGTTAGTCTACAATGTAGTTAGTCTATAATGTAGTTAGTTTACAATGTTGTATACGAACACGGACTGTTTCAGGATTGATTGCTGGCAGTATGCTCGTCCTACAAACTATTTTACAAGCCATTATTTCTTCAATAAAAACCTAAATAATCACGGGAATGATAATATAATTATTATAATAGATCTACCAAAGTGTTTTGTCTAACCTGCGACGTTACCATAAATATCGGTATGTAAACTAAATTTCAAAGTGGGATAGGATCGTAACCCTATAGAAATGTATTCAAAATACTTGTAATTGAGCATTTCTTAAAGGTGTGTATGACTAGAACGAGGACAGCTGAGTGTACAGTGCGTACACCTTGAGAGTGTCACAGTCACAGACACCCTCGACCATATCATACCAATATGTCTTCCTACACACATCACACATTTTAAAACTAAATCTACCCTGTAACATTTGTTTGTGTTGAAACAGGTTGAATGATGTGTTGAATTTATATTAAAGTAGATATTTCCAAGGTTTGCTATCTTAGTCCATAAATACAATTTACGACGCCTAGATCACGTATTTGTCCAAGTTATTTCTAGAACTTCCGGCACTTTGAACTCTGTATTTATGAGAATAACAACAAAACTAGTTATGTAAAACCATTCGATTTACCTGTTATACATTTCACTTACTATCGAAGTCATCTTGTAACCTATAAACGTGTTTGGCTTACACTATGCTAATCTAGTTGAAATCTGCTTCGAAACTTTGCTAGTTGACTTCATTGCTTCTTTTGCGTGTTAGAAATCGTTTGTCCCGGTAAAATGAGCTTCTAACGTACACACTAGTAGACCTAGCACAACGTCAGGTTTGCAAGGGAGGCTAAACAGGTCTGGGATACATGTTTGTTGATAACCCGGGTCAGGACCATTGTTAAACTACTGTAAGTGCCACACAGTGCAGGCTCAGCTCCGGGGTCTTCATCAACTCACAAGAGTAAACAGTCCACACACAGAGTCAGGAACACACCAGGGCTAAGGACCACTTCATTCCTGTTTTTCAAGCATAATATTAATTAAAAACCAGGCATATTCTATTAAAATCCTTCAATCTGCACACACACCCTCCATTGCACTTCCTCTCTGTAATCACTTATTTTACTGATTAGAAAATATTGGTACTAGTTTGCTGTTTGGATGACACACACCGCTGTTCTGTACAAAAAGCACTATCGCTCAAGTACAAACTTGTCAATCTCGACAGGAACGCAAATAGTGTCTTCAGTGTTAAACGATATGATAATGATTTATACTATACAGCTACCAGTTCCCGCTGCGTTACTTAATAGCATGCCGACTTCGTAATGGGTCGAGATTCCACTTTATGTTCATAGCAAATATTGACTACTACTTCAGGACAACGTTAATAGGCACCCCGTACTCCACAAACCATATATTTGTTCCCTTCCATACACCCTGTCGTCTATACACCGGGTCTTCAAAACACTCTGTTTTCTCCCCACTTATATACTGTATTCCATCAAATCTGTTACACCCTGCACCCTCTTCCACACGCCATATGGGATCCACACACGCCCTATGGGATCCACACACACCCTATGGGATCCACACACAACCCTATGTGATCCACACACACCTCAACACATCCACTGTGTTCCATACATCCGTGCTCATGGTGATGTGAATAACTATTAAGGCAGGTGTGTTCCACTGAAATTTCATTTTGTGATAGGTGTGTCAACATGTTTTCAAAAATAAAATAACGCGAAGTTTGTCCATTGAATGCAGGGTCTCTTTCAACAGTTACATTGTGATTCGAACTTCTGCTGTCCATGATATGTCAATATTACGTCCCTAAAACCTAGTTTGAAAGTAGATGTCAATTTTGACAGTAATGGCGGGCAAGGATGACATGTCATTTGCAAGTAAGGACGTTCTCTCGTTTTTTTTCTGAGTTTATGGGTGCATTCAAGGTAATCTCTCTGCATTCATGGTCCAGTGTATTTAAACATAATAATGCTAGTGGTTATTGATGGACTTTTAATATGAATAGTTGTTGCTATTTCCCTCTTTACGTTGTTCGTGATGTCCTCGCGACGGCTGTGTTAAAGGTGTTGCCACGCTGCTACAGACGCCGACTACTTCAGATAGCTCTCCTGACTCGCTCCTCGTACTTGCTCATTTCCTATCTACGGTTCACTTCCAATGAGCACACACTGTTGTAGAGCAGTCATTTGATCTTAGGTATGACAAGACTACAGGCTCTATGTACAACCCTTTACCCAGCAATGCATCATAGCTCGAATACACACCACTCCACGATTGTTCTGTCCCAATTAACGAGTTTAATTACCTATATCGGATTTAGATAGCCATTTCAGTGCTGTCATACTGTTAGCAGCCGTGCAGGCGGGTAGAATAATGCGAACAAGGTCAGAACGAGGTCGAATGTTGCTTTCAATGTACGTAACGATGACGAGGAGCTTCAAAGAGCTATTCAAGCCGTCATAGAGGGAAGAATATTTATTATATATAAAAGATAGTCAATACGATCTCAAACAAATGGGGTAAGTTTTATCTGATTAATAGTTTTCTATGCTGAGTGCTACAGAGGACAACTTATATCAGTGAATTGTGTGCATACCCTGGAGGTCTAGACGTTAGAGGTTGATCAACATGTACATGGTGTCTGTATGGCAATGTTGAAAAAATGTAATTTAATAAGAGAACGATAACGCTATTTTTCATTCTTGCTGTTGGGCTACAGTTGGACCGCATCCTGGTGTAATTCTTCTGTCCATGATGTTTGAGTCTGCCGTAAATGTCGTTTCCCGAGGACGTCTAAAGCTACGAACATGAATCAATGCTGTATGTACGCGAAGCGGAGCGTTTAGTGCAGACAGCCCTCGGGTGTAGATAACTGCATATTAAGATCATACCTTTCCGTGTCTGTGGAACAAACATACACATTGTTTTGCACTATAACTCTGCATTTGCTGTGCTATCTATGTACATATATATGAATGAGGCCCGGAGCGACACGACTTGTTTAGGACAGTATGTACTGGTTGCAGTGGGACGTACAGATATATGTACTCTCATCACATTGCTACGTGAACGTTCATTAACACTGCATAGGTAGTGTGCCAACTGGAGTAGATAATAATAATAATAATAATATGGATATTTGTAAAGCGCTAAATCCACCCACTAGTGCATGCTCTAAGCGCTAATAGATAGTCAAGTAATACCGTACACGATCATGATGTTAATGCTACTATTACCTCGGAACTGAATACTTAGAACTAACTTTGTCTAAATACGAATTTATATGGAAGTTAGGGCATGCATTCCTAAATCTCCGAAACACTCTCAGAGACCCTGCCTACTTTCTTGGTATTCTACCATTCATAGCATCAGGATAAATCTTGGTGCATTGGGTGTGACGAGGACCTCACGGTCAAACATATCTTGCTTGACTGTGTGGACTTTGCAACTCAGCGTGCCGGTTTTTACTCTTCGGCCAACCTTAAACATTTATTTACTCAGGTTCCTGGGTATCTCATCGTCTCGTTTTTAAAAGAGATTGGTCTGAATCATAAGTTTTAATCTTTCATTTATGCATACTTAATTCTGTTGCGTTCGCGCTGTGTGTTCCATTTCATCAATAGTTAGCATAACATTCTTTATTCTCAATCATGTCTTT
>JAUTBT010049545.1:0-16062 GCA_032361225.1 Lepetodrilus schrolli | reverse complement strand
GAGAGAGAGAGAGAGAGAGAGAGAGAGAGAGAGAGAGAGAGAGAGAGAGAGAGAGAGAGAGAGAGAGAGAGAGTCACACACACCACATGTAGAGGAACATACTTTTCAGAAGATTCTTTGCCGATAGCGAATAGGGTCTACAATGACATGTACACTCACAAAGTAGACACGAGCAGAACCTATTATATGTAGCGGTGTTAAATGTGGTTTTGCCATAGACGATAGGAAATGTAATGTTCTTTTTTAAAGTTTAAATAATTGTCTATGATCGTTGGCATGACGACATGAGAATGAACATACCATGCCACGTTACTTTCAAACCATACAGGCTTGGTATAATTTAAAACACATTATATCATGCTAGCTAAGGAACGGAGTTCTAGATAATCATATTGCCCAAGATCATTGAGGAAAAAGGTCCAGGGCCATAGTTCCGGAGGATATCCTCTTAATTGATATGCTCAATTCTAGAACATGAACTCAGCCTGAATCGTGGAAATTACAAGCAATGTGCTCATAAAACATAGTATACAGCTTATATACCACCAAATAACTACTGATTCAGTCGTACAAATACCACAAAACAAACTTCACTGCATAGTTCAGTTCCCCCGGCAATCAACTTGTTTACGTTTCACAGTAAGTGTCATGACGTCACCATAGGTTCGCACTGAATATCTACTGTAAACGTCAACCATCATAAAGACAATAACAAAATATCAAATTATGTACTCGTGAATGTTTTTAAACGGTTGGGGACTATACTTGTCAAATACAGTGGAATTGCCAATCCAGGGCCAGAAAAGCCCATCTATGCTGTACGATCATCGCTTTCATCTGCCGGTCCTTAATTGTTGAATAATTAACACATAAACTAGTTTTATCACACGGTTATTACTGTGATGTGTTCAGCATGTATTTGTGTATTGATATCCAAGCAATTAATTGCTATGTAAATGAATAACTAGCACAGCACAAATGTTAGGTGTTTCAGGATCCTAACAGAATCCTAACTGGATCCTAACTGGATCCTAGCAGGACACCTTCACCTTGAGTGTTGGTTTATTAAGTGTTGAGCATCCACGTTAGGTGTCCTGACCCTAACTTGTTTTGCTGTGAAATAAATGCATTACTTATTCATAATACTACGATACCAATAAAAAAAATAATTATGATTGTAATGTAATTATTTATTAGGCTAATTTTAAACTTGCCATGAATTTAGAATACCATATATATTATCCACAAAATATTAACTTTCAAACAATAATAGTCTGGGAAGTGCATAATAACTGGGTTCAATCTTCTATAGGTAGTTCTCGGCTACGACTGTTTCCAGTTAATGGTTGCATTATACCTCTTTAAGAGTAATACTCTTTAACGTTTAAAGCTGAATGTTGCATTACGGATGTACTCTAATGTATATGTCGTGATTTATCGTTTACTATTAAACAAAATTTCATAAATTCGCTTGGCTGTCGAACGTGTAATGATATGAAATAACTGCCACTGTCAAAACAGAAACATTTATTCCACCATAGACTAGAAATGTATTACGCAGAAGGTCAGCAATCGCTTTGTTTAAACAATCAAGACACTTATCCGACGATTTGCTGAAATGTCCATTCGTTTGTACTAGTAGAAAGTATATTCTTCAGGTACAGAGCAAACAAATGGAGTGTACTTAATGGAAATATGCGTACAAATAGGTATTTCGTTTACTTGATATAGATAATACAGGTACTTAACGGTAACTAGCGCAACCAATACATTTACAGTATCATAGGGCAAAATAGTCCACGTGAATAGAATTGATAGCTCCATACGACAGCATGGCGACATTAACATGAAGCCTTATGTTAACATTACCACCAGGTATAAAACGCAATTATCTTCAAAATAGATTATTAACAGCAGCATCCATTGTACGCGTGTTACCACTCATCAAGCTGTGAACATCTAAATGAAGCAGCAAACAGACATGCAAAGTGCATGTTATTCCATTTATTTATATAAAAATGTTTCAAATTTAAACAGAACTTAGTTTTCCGCAAAGCACATTATAGTTTTCAGTTCTGGATTGGTAATCAAATAGCAATTATTGAAAGATGTAGGTGCAAGTTATTGGGTGGCAACTTTGTTTCAATCCAAAATGAGCCGGAAATTGATAAATATATGTATTCTGCACGGTACCTATAGCCCTCAACCGGACAGTGGTAAATACTGACACATTTGTCTCAGGTGTGCCGTTGACGGTTAACATATACACACCAGGTTTATCCTAAATAGCAGCTCCACATAAGATAATAAACCATAGCATAGAGGTTTACCATCAACGCGTGTGGCCGTTCTAACATAATACGCAAATACAACAATAATCATAATGTGGACATTTATATTGCGCCAAATCCACGCTCGAAAACATGTTCATAGCGGTGCAGCATTACCCCATGTATGCACTCAATTCCTTATCAACTCCCTGGGGAGTATACAAACCAAGCTGCCGTTCAAGGCGCCTCAATGTTATCATTCACATGCCCAGCTCATCCTTCCGAGTACCCATTCTCTGCTGGGCGAACAGAGTAATTTTCGAACAAAGCCACTTGGAAAAGGTGACACCACAAGTTTTTCAGTCTGTGATTCAGTGTGGGACTGAAACGAATCTTAAATACTCTCAGGTTCTCGGTCACCCATCTACGTACCAGCCGAGCTCGAACGTGCTTCACTTTAACCTGAGTGGTCATTTAATTGAAGCACTGGATTTAATAGCAAACACACAACAATCGTACAAGCTTCGAAACATTCACAGCGTTCACTTTTGGGAGTGTAGTAGTGAGATACTATTTTCTGTGAATTCGGTCACATAATCGGGATGGACACCGCTCTGCATGGTAGGTAGTTCTAGATACTACATAATATAAAAGTTATGATATAGGTATGTCATTTCTTTTAATGATATTTAATCTAGCTACATCTGAGGAATTATACTCTCATGTATTTGTGATGAACTTTATGTAAAAAGTCCACACTTGTAGAATTGCCTTCATTATATACTCTCCCCAAAAAGAAACGCATAGTTGATATATTTTTGTTTATGCCTTCTGTATTTTAAGACTTCATCGATAGAATATGGCATGTACAAAGCCCAAAATTTCACATGGTGACTGGAATATGTCCGATGTGTTCATTAATCAGGAAAAAAAGTAACGTAAATGATAACATTTCTCCACACGGTGTGGTTGAAATTAGTATCTGGTGTGACCGCTACGGGCTTGGATAACCCGTCTTCTCATTGACTGTATAAGTCTCCGTATTGGAGCCTGTGGTATTCTTGCTCATTCATCCTGCAATGCCTGTCAAGGTTCACGAAGCGTTTGACGTTGCGGTTGATGTTGTCGCAATCGCCGATATAGTTCATCCCAAAGATGCTCATGTGGGTTCAAATCTTGCGATTTTGACGGCCATGACAGCACATTAATGTTCTGGTTCCTTAGGAAATCCATGGTCACAGGTGACGTGCATAATTAGGACTGGCATTATCCTGCTAAAACAAGTCCCTCTGAACGTCAATAGCTGGAAGAAGGTGACGTTGGAGAATTTCATCTACGTAGCGTATAGCGGTAAGGTTTATTGTACATGCACCATATTTGTTCTACAGGCGTAGTACTACCCCCACCAAATCTATCAACTTTAACGACGCAATTTCGGGCGAAACCTTTATTTCTACGCCAGTATACTAGCGTACCTCCATCTTTTATGTACAACAGGAAACGCCAATTTCTCAGATTCCAATTTTGACACCGTCGAATCCGTAAGTTTACGTCGACGATGACGTCTCAATATGGGACCGAAATATTACCTTCTTGCTCGTATTCTGTAATGACGACGTCGGTTGCGTATTGTCTGCGTAGACACTCTTCGTAGTCCGCGGTCCAGTTGCACGACTCCCTTGTAGGCTACAATAGTTGTAGGGACAGATAGCCTACAAGAGCTTCGTGCAACCCAATTCCAATTGTAGAAGACTCTATTGTAACACTACAAAATCTTCATTACCAGCAGTTGTTGTTGTTACTTTTTTCCCTCTGCATTTCATAGAGTGTAGCCATAGGAACCTTGGTGGCATGCGAATACTACTACTACTACTACTAAGGCTTGCTCAAAGCACTACATTCTTAAAATTTGTTGTTAATAATAACTTACAAGCTGTATGACTCGCTATCCACTTGCAATCCAATTCTATATATATATGACGGAATTCTCTACTTCTTTCTTTTTAGCGAATGTTAACCTATTGTTACTAGTATTCACAATTTAGAACCCACCATACCAGTAGTATAACATGTTACTACAGTACAAAATCCAAGATGGCGGTACTTCCAGTCAATTCCAATATGGCGTCACTTCCGGTCAATTTTCCGAGATGGTGTCACATCCGGGTCATCGGAATTTCCCGATGATGACCGGAAGTACAGCCCTGGCGTCGTGTTACAGCTGGTTTGAACCAGTTCCGCACGTGGCGCGTGCAAACTGGTTTGAACCGGTTGTGAGACCCCTATAATAATTAACTTTTGAGTAAATGTTAAAATGTTCGTCATTTCTAGCCAGAGGTATAATAATCATGCTATATATTTTACGATTGATTACAATTGCAGGATGACGTATATGAATGAAGGTGGCTCCCTTGGAACCGTTTGTGGAAGAAGTGTATGAAGGCAGCTTCTCCCAATAGGAGCAGGTGTGGCGTACATCGGACAAAGAAGGCCATGTCACTGAGGGAAGTCGGCGGAGGATTTTTTTTCTTTTTTTTTCTGGATGTGTTACCATGTCGTTGTACTCATAGTTGAGATATGGTGGGCACGTGTGTGGAACTGCCAGTGAAACATGGGCAATGCAACCAATGCAGATACAGATCTCAGATCCAAAAGCAATTGCAATGACATTCTCTTCTCACCATCTCAAAACACAAACCTAAATCAAATTTCGGCGATCGCCTTCATGATAAATCTTTCGACTATTTCCGCAAAACCCTCAAAACTAATTTATTTATAACTGTATCTTGGTTATTTTCTTAATATCTGCAATTCTGCCTAGACCATGTCTAGGAGACTGTGTGTTCACAGCAAACTTGTACCTAACCAGGGATAATGTTAAACGCCTGTGAGCAGCCTAACTGGAACTGTGTATATATATATATATATATATATATATATATATATATATATATAATGAAAACTCCATATACCTATAGGGTTAACTTGAAAATAAAAACACAAAATAGGTTACATTTTTACAGTCAGCATCAGCGGTGTACGCGTTGTTCAGTGTTGAGTTGAAGCTATCACATAATGCATTTAAATTGCTTAACGGACACGATGCCTTTATCAAGTCTGTTATTTCTATTACATTCCGTCTAGAGGCTGAATGAAGTTCATTTTGTACGTAAATGTGAACACTTCTTGCGTCGATGTTTAGGGGTAGTCTGTTCCGTTTTATTCTGTCATAATAATAGTTTATTTCGTATATTTGCCCCAGGCACAGAGTAGAGTTATACAGTCATGCATTCACCTTTTAGATTTATGCTACGTCCAAAGTAAAATGTTAAAATACTCCATTTAAGCGTGTGGCTTAAACACGTACAAGTACAAAAACAGCCATTATCTGAATAGCCATCAGACTGAATATTTAAAATGAAAATGTTGTATTGATTCAATCAATTACGTATTCGTTATAAATATTTTCATTGTATTTTAATTGAAGTCGGTGAAAGTAGCTATACAGTATTTGATAGTAGATCAACAACTATGTAGATAAAACAAAGGATTACAATGGAGTCCCTCGATCACAATCTGAACATACCTCGGGGTATTTCCCAGTACTTTATAGTACACGATATAGTGCAATCGGAAAATACTAGTACCTCTGATTAGCAGGAAGTTGATTAATGGATTGTATCCATCAGCAGTCCAGGTCCCCGTTCCTCAGAACGACCGTATACGTAGGACTACGGGCGTCGTTATCCCATATAGCGTTAACATGAATTTACTACTCCCGTAGCGCCATGACAGTTCTGTGGAGCTGGCGCCTGGTGTGTTGTATTTAAATATAATATGTGGACGCTTTCGGATGGGTGCCAAGGACCTTCTCCTGCCACAGTTCGGTGGATAGATGTTTGGTGCGGGAAAGTAGATGATATATGCTATGTGAATGTATTTGGAATTTGTAGATGTTGCGGGCCTCCCCCTGTCCCGAGCTGACAAGCCGTGGTATAAGTGAAATAATCCTGACAGAGGATCTAAACCCCATTTTGTTTAGATATTAAAAATAATAATGCAGTACAAAATTATCGTCGACCAATCTGACTGTATGGCTTTAACCCTCTCCCTGCTGGATTAAGCAAAGGTACTACTCTGTACATGCCTTCAGCATGGAGACGGTCAACAGCGATAAAACAAAACTCGAGAGGCTTAACTGCTTATTTGCGCAATCCGCTGTAATCCGAAATCACCGTGTTCGTAAACAGATCAGAATTAATCTTTGTGCATATAGTTTTATCATGTTTATGCCAGAAGGGATGCAATGCTCAATTTTCACCAGTGGTTAAAAACCCGGATACTTGCTGCTATTGTTGTGCAAGAGCATGTATAATACATCAGTACATTTATTATTCATTACTATGCGGAACTTGATTATAGCGTGCATCCCTTCAAAGAAAGCCGTGGTCTCTACCTTTCATCTATTTGATCAGTAAATCTATTTGCTGCCAACAGGAAGTGATTAGAAATGTATCCCTATTGTGTGCGAGTCATATCAATTAATAATACGCATGCGCTGAGTAAAGCTATCGTAAACAATAAGCTTCTATTGCTAAAACATCGTACGATAGGGCAAATGGCGTCGTTTTTCTGGTTTCCTTGTGGTGTCGCCATCATCTTTACTCGTGCTGTTGGTGAACTCGGGTGCTTATCAAAAGGTATGTTTCTTGTTGAAAATGAGTCCTTTATCTTGCTCAAACTTCAATAAAAAATAATTACCTTACTTGCATACAACCAGACCCTGCTTCCCGTATATATAAGGAATCTTCCCTTAGGCTGTATAATCAGATTAATTCTTCGGAACGATGACATGAAGTATGAATTACTTCAATGGGATTGATTATTGATATTGGGCTCCTAACAAATACCACGTCGTCGACTAACAATCTCCGCCGTAAGTGTTGCATTAAAGTGTTGTTTTTCAAGCGTAACTGTCCATCAACACTGTTTTTTAAACTAGTAAATCTAATTCCGTTTCCAGTATGTTCATGTATATATAAGATAGGAAGTCAGATTAGTTTGCTGATGGTCACGTGATAAGACTAGTAAGCACATCAAAGCAGTTGCCAAGTTAAAGGATGTATTTTTAGTTTATTGATCTTTTAAAAGATAGCGTTTAGTAATGGTAATAACCACAATGGCAGAGGTGTTTCATGTTGGTATGTGCATTATATGCTTGGCTTTTGGGGACTACGCGTATGTAGATTGCTATAAAGATGGTAAGTATATTGATATATTATTTTGGAACACAGAATAAATAACCTACTGTTATTTCAGAAGTTGTTTCTGTGTTTGTTACACTGACAAATAGTTGAATGGTTCTTTCGATAGATATAGTATAGTGCATATATTATTCGAGTCTTAATTAGCGTGTTTATTTACAGCTGGAACCGGCAAACCAAGATATATGTATGTATTGCGTTCAATTTGCAGATATGACATGCCTATCGACGTACTTCGAGCACATCATTCATTCTTTAAACTGGAGTTCGGTGGTGCTTTTACATGATGCAGATCACGGTAGGTTTTCATGTAATGTAAATAAAATTAAATCATAGTTCGTTGCTTCTACTCTTCAAGGCTAAGCATTAAAGAACCCCTATTTATGCCTTTGTCATGATGACATTTTATGGACCGAGTAATGCCATAGGAAGATGCATGTAGTTAAATATACATCGGATAAAGATCAGCTATTCAAAAGAACGGATAAGGTTGGATCTGAAGTTACATGTTCTTGTCGATTATAAGGCCTCACGATAGGTCATCGAGTCAAACGTTAAAACTGGGTAATAATTATTAATAATAATGTGAACATTTATATTGCGCCAAATCCACGGACTAAAGCATGCTCATAGCGCTATATGATTACTCCCAATGGATCAGTGTGCTCTCATTTTCCTTCTCAACTCCCTGGGAGTATATAATCCAAGCTGCCTTTCAATGGGCTAAGGGTTTATCATTCGCATGCCCATATATTATCCTTTCGGGTTATCCGATTTTTTAATTTTTTTTGTAGAATAAAGGTAATGAACCAAGATTTAATTTTAATTAAATATTCGATATATACACGCTGTCTTCTTAAAAACAAACATCAAATTTTATGAATATAATTATATGTTATTATCTATAGATATAACGCAAAAGCCATGCAGGAATGGTTTATAGATGGGCATATATATATATACTTTTGCTTCCAAATATTAAATCTATACTTGCTTCCAAATACATAATCTATATGTATTTGTTTTAAACAATATTAGTAAAGTCTATATTTTAGAATTTTGAGCGGTTTTCTTTTCAGAAGTAAATCTTCCACTACCAGTGAAATTTCAGCGCTATGCCATCAATGAATTGGATAATCAAGACATTCTCAGGAGCATATATACATCAATGTCCTTCAACCTAAATCTTCTCATAGCAGCAAATAATTCCACCACGCTGCAGATTGTCAAAGAGGTAAGTAATTACTTTTCATTAATTTGTGCACATTGTTTTATTTACACCAAGATATGTAGTCTTCTGAACCAAGCCAAGAGATTGCGAATTTGTCTGGAAATGGCTGTGTTTAGACATTGTATACATTGCAATATGTTATATTATACCCATGGGTCCCGTTCCACGGAACAATCCTAGCTCTTCGATAGTCGCTGCACAACGCAATGGAGTTACGATCATTATATGGAACAGGGGCCCGTTCCACAGAACAATCGTAGCGCTACGAGAGTCGCGACTCCTGTACGTTAGCATGGAGTTGCTAAGGAGTTACGACCCTCGTAGTGCCACGACTGTTCTGTGGAATGGGGGCCAGGGAGCTCCTATACGAAACGGCGGAAATCTAAGGTAACTACAACATTGGCAATAGTGTAGCCTATGACTAAGGGTTGGAGATAATGTCACCATGGGGTTACGCCGTTTTGTACAAGAGAGCCCGGGACCAGCGTAAAGGTATAACGTACATTACTCAGTATGAGGATTTATTTCCATGCAATAACAACAGAATAATAGCAAAGGATATTATAGAAAGATGTCTTGATTTGCAACATGATTAATGTCAGCTACATGAAACATCTTGGCCTTCTGATTCCAGATAGATGAGTTCGATGGCATTAACCGTACAACGGACTTCCGTCATAATGCGAAACTGATCGTGATGATGGAACAGCAGTATTTGTCTGCCATAGAAAATATCATCCATCACCTTGACAACGTTGCAGTCATGGCTATTGATACGATTCATAAAGTAAGTAAATTAAAATAGCATATGAGGCCTATCATCCATCACCTTGACAACGTTGCAGTCATTGCTATTGATACGATTCATAAAGTAAGTAAATTAAAATAGCATATGTGGCCTATTCCGGGTTCTGCATCCGTTGTTGCTAATGGATTGTGAAGCTTCAATTGTGCAAGGAGTAACTATGTAGTGACAGGGAACGTTATTTAACCATATCCGGTGTTAATATTCTAAATGGTGTTTAAATTGATCATGCCTATACATGCACTCTACTAAATTGCTGCATGTATTCCTTCGTAAAATGAAGGATGGTGTTCTTTGATCAGTAGACATTCGTGACATTTAATTAACTGACTCTTTGGACCATAAACAAGCCTGAAGCAATCATGAGTCAGATTCATTGAAAGCAATCACATTTACTGGTACCGTTCTTAATTAACAGGTGGTGCATGCATATGCGTACATTAATTCTACTAAACTGCGCATATCGTCTTCGTATAAACATAATAATAATGTGAACATTTATATTGCGCCAAATCCCCGCTCGAAAGCAAGCTCATAGCGCTACATTATTACCCCGGTCAATGGATCTGTGTACACTCCTTCTTTCTCAACTCCCTGGGGAGTATACAACCCAAGCTGCCGTTCAAGGCGCTACAAGATTATCATTCACATGTCCATTTCATCCTTCCGGGTACCCATTCTCTGCTGAGTGAACATATTAATAGCATTGTGATCATAGCCAATACATAAATAAATGGGTTTGAAAATAGATAAACAATATTACTTAATACGATGCATTAGTACAGCTTATATTCAAGTTGTGTTTCATGTTTGTTATATGACGAAATGATAATTACTTGTTTATTTCCCTGACTGATACTTAATTTAGAACACCCTCAAATGTTGGAGCTGTTACATATAGAACAGGCTATTACATATATTACATATGTTACATATATGGCCGTTGTTACATATAGGACCGCAACATACGTCAGTTGACTCATTTCACTTACAGACAGATACGTTGGACTTCGGAGCAATAAGTTCCACGTTAAAATCCCGCCGCCGCGGTAGCCCGACATCAATGTAGTGGCGATGCAGATATCATCCTTGGTCTGTCAGTACCAGCCGGTGCTCGCAGGTTTTACTGCAACATACGGCGCTACGGATATTGCGGGTTTCCTTCTGCCCTAAACTGACAAGCCGTGATATAAGTGAACGAATCTTGAAAACGGATCTAAACCCCAATTCAAAAAGAAATAATTACAGACAGATGTAGATGCACTCATACAGCACAGACATGCATATGCGTCACAGTTAATATGATTCACAGCTTGACATGTCCTTACATTGTTCTAGTGTTGTTCGGGAAAACGACGACTATACACTGTGTATAACCACCCTGGTGGGAAGACCCTTTCGCCGGTTCCTATGTATAGCAGCAAAGGCGAAGTTGTACGGATATTCCCGAATTCCCAATACGGCTACAACAACAGACACGTGATTGTGTCCTCACTGCAGGTGAGCATGACAGGAAGTAGTCGGTTGTGATGCACAGCCAACCCTCTCCCTACTGGATTAAGCACTGACACCGCTCTTTAGGGTATCTTCGGTTGCCTACAGCACGGAGAGAGTCAATGCCGTCACGCTGTTTAGTGAATATATAGAGATTATTAAAGGAGTGTCTTTAGATATCGTCTATATCCTGTATTTAGGGATAATCTTTGTATTAGACGAGCTTCAGCACGAGGGTTAATCATATCTTTATTATCTTATGCCAAGCTTAAATACTACTCTATAAGTAGAAAATGTCAAAGTGGGAATCGGCATTATAAAATTGCACGTAGAAATACATAGAAATTGTAAACCGCTTCACTCATTGATAAACACACCAAAAGAAATGAAACAACTTTAATTATTACAAAATGTAAACATATATTAAATACCGTCGATTAGCACATCTAGTTTCCTATCGTAATTGTCAATTTGTTTACTATTTCCATATACATGTAGTAGCATCTATAAATAGTAGTATGACGTCAGACGTCATGACGTCACACACGGTCAGAGGTCCTTAATTTGCATAGTTATTAGTCAGGTAAAGTAGCATGATACAGGAAATATCAGTATACTTGCTTGTTCTCATAAACCTACTTGAATTGCATTCTTTATACTGGTTATTTCAAGGTAATTTGGTAAAATGTTAATAAATACTATGTTGTTTTACGATGTTCGCACATAATATATGGGGATGAAATAGGACTATTTTTAGAAAGAAAATGGTTAAAACAGTGTAAATACTGTCCATTTTCAAAATTTCATTAGATGATAAAACCTAGATGTCTCATGCGGATGCAGGAATTTGAAAGAGTAGTGTGCAAAAATATACGGCCGGAATGATTTTTTGGTCGCTTTGTAAATATGTGCCTAATAATAATTGTACCTAGGAAGACTTACCTAAACACGCTTAACTTCATTCAAATTCGTTATGGGCAATATACACAATAACCGACTCGTTACTCGGGATTGTAACACATTTAGGTTATTTCTAGCAATTTGATTGGTCGAGAAATAAAATGTCCGGGATGAAATATCATTAGATCCCGGAACGGCATCGCGGTGTAGTGATACTGATCGTGACGGATTTTACTATATGACGGCCGCAAATAGACTTCCACCTCGGAGAAAGTAATGAGGTTTTCGGTAATGAATTTCAAGAAATAGATCCTGAACTTATAGAATTTACCATGAATAATGAGGACAAGTTGGATAAATATCATGATAGTTACAATGACAGTTGATCCAGTCTGTCATCCAAATATCTAGTATACGGTGTTTTACGCAAGCGGGTCGGGTTCAAATGAAATATCCCATTGTCAAATTTCAATAACACCCGCAAATTTCAAAACACCATATAGTTATCTCCTAATTACAGATTATCTATCACTCGTAAAATTAATGTTTTTAAGTCACTTGCTAAACCTCGTGACTTACACCTTTAATTTCACTTGGGAAAGATAATCTACGGTATATACAGTCCCTCGTAACTCGTGGCGTATGGTATATATGTTTGATGCTATATTTATTGTGTCTGACCATATGAAGAGACATTTTTATTAAATATGGCCCATTAAATGGTGTTTCCAGTATTAAATGTTCGCAAAAACACTGTTCCAACATTTGCCGTCTGCATGTAGGTGCTGTCATTACATGACATAACATGGAACTCGAAAGGATACTACGAAATCTGGTAAATACAAATATATTGGGTAAGAATTCCAGCTAATTGGCGAAATTGATTTATTATCGCAAAGGTTCCAATGAATTTGATGAGCTGCACTCTACGTTTTAACTTATATAAGAAAGTCTGAGATTTTCGATTGACTAGGAATATAAAAGGACTTTGAAGACAGGTCTCCCAATATTGCTCTTAAAAATCAATAGAATAGAATAATAACGTATTTACAAGAACTAATATAATGCCCAGCTACCGGTGTATGATACGAGATTAGTATATATTGGGCGCAGACGTCACTAGCAAGTTCCGCGCTAGATTCAAGACATAATTCACAATAATGTGTTATTATCACTGGAATATTTTAGCAAACTTTAAGCCAGAAGATCAATTTTCAACATAATAGAGTGTTGATTTTCCTTCGGAACATCGTTAATGCTTATCTAATGCAATCAGCTATTCTATATATCGGTTAGTATGTCACCGGAAGGCATGCACCGGAAGCGTATTAGACGAGATTTACAGTCCGACCCATGCCAATAGGGCAAGTGTTACTTTAATGCTTTAATATCTGGTTTTTTCAGTCGCCACCATACATCATCAAGAAAATAATCAATGGGACCATACGATTTGACGGCTACATTATGGACGTATGGAAAATAATCGCAAAAACAATAAATGTCAGGTATGTACGTGGCTAATTTATTGAACGCTTTTCATAAAGTGAAACTTGGTTCATATTTCGAAACATATTCCTCTTATTATTGCAAATGATATAATATTACCTATTAGGTTATTCAGAACTTGCAGAATTACTAAATATGGCCATATTATCTGCGATCAAAGATAGATTAAGCACGTACAACCACATATACGTGTAGTTACTGTTCATGTATTTAATGCATATAATTTAAATAATAATATGATTACAAATTATTATGATATCTATGAATTTGAAATACATTTTAATATGTTAAATGTATTACATAGTAAAGTCCCAAGGCAATTGAGAAGGGACATTGAATGCACACTGATCCATTGATCGGTGGTAATAATGTAGCGATAATATCTTATGAGTGGATCTGTGTCATTATTATATAAATGATTATTATAACTATTATTTATTAGTAGTAGTAGTAGTATTATAAGTAGTAGTAGTAGTAGTAGTAGTAGTAGTAGTAGTAGTAGTAATAGTATAGCAACGAATCTAATTTTTCAGCTACCATGTCGTGGAGACAGCAGACGGTCACTGGGGGGGCACAGTGAATGGATCTTGGATCGGGATGGTTGGTCAGCTTGTACGACGGGTGAGTACGTAGACACGTCAGTTACGTAGGGTGTGGGGGGGGGGGGAGTCATATCGCATTTTGTGTTTCACTATCATTTATCATATAAATATAAAGCTTAATTCCGAAGGATGTCGAAGCTAGCCTATTATTTCAATATTTACTAGCTATATATCCACTTGTACAAAAAGGCCAGATTATTCATATAAATACAAAAGGTAAAATTAAAAGCACCAGAAATTGGCAAAATGCAATGAAATACAAACAGTGAAATTTCATGGCTGGAATGCAGCAGGAAATGGGCAAATACCAACCTGTTGAATAATTTCAACTTCCTGCTATACAGTGTAGTGATATCAATTTAAATTGCCATTAAACTGCATGGAACCCACAGCATTTGGAACAAACAACCATTCATATTACTTAACATGCAACGACGGCATGGCATACGCAACACGTACTTTTTCTGACAACTACATGGTCATCGATCACAACGCCTAACTGCGGTATGCGCCCTCCATGTCAATGTGGTTGAACAATGACCTTCTTCGTTCCATTCCAAGGATGGCGTCCCCTGGGGCACGGCATCAATGTGCGCGAAAGTTACCTTTGACGCGATATTGATAGAATGCGCTGTCTGTAGAGTGGCAATGCAGTTATCATCCTTGGTCTTTTCAGTACCAGCCGGTGCTCGCAGGTTTACTGCAACATTCAGCTCTACGGATGTTGCAGGTTTCCTCCTGCCCTAAACTGAGAAGTCGTGATATGTGAAAGAATCTTGAAAGCGGCTCTAAACCCCAAGTAAAAAAGACAAAATGAAAAGAAACCGGATGGTGACATGTTCGAATGTACGTCTGTTAACTATCATTTCAGAAGTCGGGGCCAGTTTTTCATCTGGAATGCAAATATATGAATATTGTTGTCACACTTTCTGTATGATGTCTCACAGATCTGACAGTCGTTAGTAATAGATCGTATGGTGGTATTTAATTGTAGCCTGTTCAAACCTTTTAGAAGAAAGTTTATTCCAGTAAAACAATGAATTAAGCTCAAAGTACAACATTCAGATTTTGCAAACATTCACACGCATAAGCAACGCACTCGATTAAGTTTGCATTCACGTTTTTCTTGATAAAATGTGCTAATTAGCCTAATAGCATGCCATATTCACCATGTTAACTGTCATGAATGCATGTACGTCTCCTGTGCCACTGATGGAAGCACACAGATAGGATGAGATATAATTGTGAATGTAACCCGTCTAGCGCCTTAACTGGCAGCTTTGCGTCGTATACCTCCAGTGAGTTGAGAAGGTAAAATGAGTGCGTATT
Source organism: Lepetodrilus schrolli (assembly GCA_032361225.1). Taxonomy (NCBI): domain Eukaryota; kingdom Metazoa; phylum Mollusca; class Gastropoda; order Lepetellida; family Lepetodrilidae; genus Lepetodrilus; species Lepetodrilus schrolli. The sequence continues at coordinate 661 of JAUTBT010049545.1, read as the reverse complement.
GATACATTGACCGGGTTAATAATTTAGCGCTATGAGCAAGCATGGGTTTGGCGCAATATAAATACGCAAATTACTATTATTATTATTATTAATATTAGTAGTAGTTTTTGTAGTATGATTATTAAGAAAGTTTAACATCCACGTTTACGTTTCTTCTCCCAGGAAGTGGACATTGTGGCGGCAGACTTGACGATCACACACCATAGGTCAGAGGTAATTGACTTCGTGTACCCAATAGTGAAGGCAGACTCCATGGACATTATATATCGTAAGAAACCCGCCACAGGGAAGGCATTCTTCCTCTTAATAGGACCTCTGAGAACAGAGGTGTACGTCGTGTTTCTCGCCGTGTGCGTTGGTACAGTCATCGTATTCACTCTGCTGGAAAGCTGCTGTCAGTTTTCGGGTGCGTTTATTCTAAGCAGGGGCTGCTGGACGTGTCTGCGTCGAGCGAAGTGGGACAGCTGGCAGTTTATCGGGTCGCTCCTTAAACAGGGTTGGTACCTATATGTGGTTAAATACTATCAGCAGTGCATGTGTAACCAAACGTTTTTTGTTGTTGTTTTTTTTTTTTGGTGGGGGGGTATTGGGGTTTTAAGTCGCTTTCAAGATTCTTTCACTTATATCACGACTTGTCGGTTTAGGGCAGGAGGAAAACCGC
>JAUTBT010049534.1:0-16062 GCA_032361225.1 Lepetodrilus schrolli | reverse complement strand
CAACATTATGCTATCACGATGAGATGTCAACATTATGCTCCACAATGAGACGTCAACATTATGCTCCACAATGAGACATCAACATTATGCTATCACAATGAGATGTCAACATTATGCTCCACAATGAGACATCAACATTATGCTATCACGATGAGATGTCAACATTATGCTCCACAATGAGACGTCAACATTATGCTCCACAATGAGACGTCAACATTATACTATCATGATGAGATGTCAACAATATACTATCACGAGGATATCTTCAAACTATATTTCCATAGACATCCAGTGTTAGTTCTAAATGGGTAATCATTCCCTTGGCAATTAATTCAAATTTGACGACTCGGCAAGCTTTTGCCCTTTTCCCAGAGCATCCCTCGTCTCTGTACTCCTGTCATTAGGCTCACATACTCAATCAATAAGTGCGTGCCAATCAAATGCTGGCAGTCCGATAGAAATTCAAATGTGGCGTAATCCCACCAGGACTAAAGAGAGATAGTCTCTTCCCAGTGACACGACAATGAGCTGTGTTTTAAAAGAAATATAACCAGTTATTGGCATCAAACACATTCTGACTGATCATGTCGCGTTGTCTTATGTTGGTGTCATGTAAAAATGTGACATAACAATAGACAGAATTTGATTTTAGATGTGGCTTGACTCTGGTAGTGGTACAGCTACGGAAATACTGTTCTGTCCATAGACAGGCTAAACATGTTAAACTGCTAAGGATTTAAATTGCAGTAGTCATGTACCTCAAGTTAAACAATATGCTCAATGTTTTTTTAGGTATCCCATGGACCAGTATAAATTTAAGATTGTTTTATTATGAGGAATGGTGCTCTAAAAAAAATAAAAAATTATCACAATTATCTATTACAGTGTATAAGGTGGAGTCTTGTACAGTATATTTGGTCTATACACACAACAGGTTAAAGCATTAAAGGCATACAATCACAGATTAAGTTGTCGTTTTGGATTGAATTGGAGTTAGAGATATACAGTACATACTTGGCATACATATAATTGCTTTTGTATCTCAAAATATCTTTTCACCACTGTAGGATAGGTAAAATTCCATTGCAGTTTACATTTCTGGTAAAACCCGAATAATCAGTTGGTAATGTACTGTAATATCTCAATTTTCTATAGTCAAATATACTAAGGGGGATAATTAATAATTGAACATGGCCAAAATAACCTTTCACGACTACTGGTACCAATAAAGCTACGTAACTATACATATTAAAAAATATGAAAATATGAAAATATTGAAAACCAGCAGGATATTCGGAAATGTACGTTCATCCACATTGTTGTAAATGAGACCGCGATCCGGAATACCCGTCATCCGGAATACCCGTCATCCGGAACTGCCTCACTCACTGTATGTAATGATTCCTTCTCGTTTTTTTTGGTTGCACCAGAGGTGGTATTGGTTAATTGAAAAATAAATGAATACTTTTTCGTATTTCTGCCTAACATTTTTAATTAGCTGATTACCGTAATCATGTTAATATTTTCAAAATTTCTTCTGCAGAATATACTACTTGCCGCCACATTGGTTCTGGATTCCAAGAGGGGAAGAAATATGGACTTCAAAACAGATCCTGAACATGTCAAGTAACTTGTCTATGAACTTAAAATGATGTTTTTTTGTTAGTATTACAAGAAAACTCAATTGAAAAATATATATATATTTTACCTGCTGAAATCCCAATTTAAACAAACTTTTATTGAATAATTTAATAGATATAAAGCAACCAAATATTTGTTAAATAACAATTTTAAAAGTCCAGCACTAGTGCAAAAGTTAATTTTCAGATGACTAGATGATCATTATTTCAATCAGTTTATCATTTGCATAATATATCTAACCCATAATAATGGGTCGTACGCCTTGAGTTCATTCACCTCCAGTGTGTACGCAATATGAAATAAAAACCTGTTTCCAAATTGACTGGCAATTCACGTATATAGGGTGTCTAGCTCTTTAGATTTATTATTATAGGTTTTCCTCCCACCATAAACAGTCCTATGACTTATAATTGCTGATTTAATAATTACATTTTCTTAATGTTCACAGGTCATACATATATTACCACAAATATTATCTGCGATGGTCGCTGTATTTCTTTATCATAACCGATCTTGCCCTTGCTCTTGTGGAGTATCCCGCAGTACCCGGCTGGGAGGCGCCATATTGGGTGAGTCACGTGGTCTTTTTACTAATGTGGTCTTTGGGACTAACTTTGCTCAAGCTCAAGTTTTATTTGGGGATTTTATATGTTTTATATAGAGATTTGTGAACAAAACTTTGAATTGAGAATGAAATTAGTAGTCGAGGGGTCAGGAAAATTATTATCACTATTATTTTATTTTATTTTAATTTATTTTTAAAAACTTTTGCTGCTGTTGTGGAAGAGAATTAAACTGTGTAAGCATCGTAAATCCAGACAAACATGTTATGTTAGATGTATAATAACTGTGTTTTCTCCTTATTTTCAGGCGACTATGATAGTTGAAAGTATTTGCCTGAGTTTTTTTGTGTTTCGTATTTGTCACTGCGCATATGTAACTGTCAATAAAGCCTTCTGGAAAGATACAAAGAACATCATAGTGATTGCATGCATCATTGTAAGTATAGGAAACCCCAAGAATGATACTCTCTGATATATATTCATTAAGATTAATATAATTATTATTAATTAAGATTTGTTTATGTTTAAGGGTGCTTTACAATATAATAACAGTATATAATAATAAGATTTATTATTATTATTATTATTTTATTATTATTATTATTATTATTATTATTATTATTATTATTATTATTATACCACATATATAGCACCATTTCCATACAAAGTATGTTTAAGGGTGCTTTACAATATAATAACAGTATATAATAATAATAATAATAATAATCAGTTAAAATATTAAAATTGTCCAAATTATTCAAGTAAATTAATTTGAGTAAATACTAAATACAAAGTATTTAAAAACTGTTTAAAAGCAGATTTAATAAAATATATAAATATTTAAATTAGACCAAAATTGATTAAATGTAATATTGTGTGTCATGTTATTTTTAACAGCTGACAGTTTTGGACATGATATGTTACATAATTTGGCAAAACCTGATACAGCCACCTGACCGGGCCATTCGATGGTCGAGATCACTGAGGCCACTTTTCATTGTGAACTTCTCAGATGGAAAACAGGTATTAATTCAATAATTCTATTAAAGTTGCAAAAATTAGTTTTTGCAAAATGGATATTTTTGTTTTTGAGTGGTTGTGCACCAGACTAAAAATGCAAAAGTCGTGAGTTTTATTCCCATTAGTGGCTAAACACCATAACCTTATTATTGTAGGCTCTCCTCCCAACATAAACATGCAATATATCTGAAATACTGTGGAAAATTGTGTCAAATGACAAATCAAAACTAATTACCATTACATGGTTATTGTAGGTTTTTCTCCCACCACAAACAGTTCAGGCTATTTATGAAATACTGTAAATCATAACATGTTAGCGAGCATAAAACTTTAACGAATTTAACAAGTTTCTCTTAGACATTAGCACTTCATTCACTTATATTGTTTAAAGAGTAATCTGTAGATGTCTGTGTGTAGGGCTTTCAATGTTACTAGTATTCCAATCACTGATGTTCTTCATGTGTGTAAGTCTTGTATTGTAGCATCAGTTTCAAAAAAAATAAAACACAAAACAAAAATGGGATAAATTATATTTATATAGTAAAGGAGCATACCATATTTTCTCTATTAATTCGAACCCTCTAATAGTTCAAACACGTAAATTAATCAGCCCAAAAAAATGTTCAGGCCCTGAAAATACAAACATGACCATTTCTTTCAAATTGTGTTATATAAATATAAGTAGCCTTTTTAGATAGCAAAACGGTAAATGATCCAAGATGGCGGTTGACATCTGCATTGATAACTGCATGGTCACACTTCAATTTAACACTAAATTTAGGCAATTTAGGTTGCATGAGTACATGATAATATGGTTACCTGGCTATGTTTGTAAAAACAAACTAATTGGATTACCAATAGTCCGTTATATCTATTAACTAAAATAGAATTATAGTTTACCTATGCAATATAATAGACTGGTCTAGTGGTCTTAGAACTTCCTGTTTTCATTCCGAGAAGGTATTTACTATACACATGCAATTAATTATTGTTGATACTATTCATTACCACCAGCGTTACACATTGGCAATTGAAGATAAATTTATATGAAGAAATTGCTAAATTTATTTTCTAATATGGACGCGCTCGTTAACATTTTATGACGCAATTAGGTTGACAATCCACCGGGACGCTAAAGTTTAATGACGTTAACATTTTATGATTTTACAGTAATACATTTTTCAAGCATGTTAAAAGCAAGGATTGTTAGAGAACAAATGTACAATAACTTATTTCAATAACGTTAAAGTTATCACCTATATACATCTATATATTTCAGTATTTAAAGCATGCAGTACTGTACTTCAGCTTTCTTACCAAGAATAGTTTCCTTCCATTTAAAACTGCTTATTCCTGATTGAAAACAATACAACTCTCCATTACAATTCAATATTTCAAAGATGTTTATCACACATCAAAAACAAATGCTTAAAAACAATAAAGTAAAACTTGAAAATAGCTGTGTGTATCTATCATCGCTCGGATAGGTAACTGGCCTATAGGGCATGTCAGGTTTCCTTCAGCAGAAAAAAGGTTAAACAAGCCCACCTATCGACCCGAGAAACAAATTATCGACATTTCCAGGATTACATTTCCAGGATTACGTGTAAATTACTGTGGTTCGCAGATATTCCTACACATTGGTTTATTGCTTTACATGCTACAGGGATATTTTACTAAGATGCTATGATTAGTTATCCTGATAACCCTGAAGGAAGGAATGAGAGGCTGCAGAAAGCACCAATGAACTTATTATCACCACATAATAACCGATACACTTATACACAGCATCCTGTAAATAGAGGATCTCATATGAGTGGTAATATATTACTGAATTTATTAAACGAGCTGGCAAAACTAATATTATGCGAGCATCAGCCGAGCATAACATAATTTTTGCCAACAAGTTTAATTAACTCAGTAATAATGAACATGAATTTGAGATTCTATTTGTCATAAAACTGTAGAAACTATTGTAATATTGATTTTCAGTCATAAACACTATAATAGGCAAATGTCATGGGAACTGGGTTAAAGCACGCGGACAATAGTAAATATTAATAAATGTGTTTCACATTTAATTGAAGGAATCTTATAACTTTATATTCCACAAATTAAGTCCCAAGAAGAAGCTCTAAAAGAGGTCCAAAAAGACTTTGATATCGCATATGAATACAATTACAAAAATCTATTGTGTTATTGCACTAGTGAAAATATTTATATTTATAGCATGGGTTTATTGCACTCGCAAACTCCTATGCTATTGTGATAAATTGATTTATTGCTTAACATCACCGCTGAAGGAATGGAAAGAAAAGCTCCAAACCCCCCCCCCCCTCCTCCTCCCACACACACACACACACACATGTGTGGTGCTAATGGCACCTATTACCAGGATTACCCTGGTGATCAACTTGCTGATAACACTCAGCTATAGTCACAGCACACGGATCCCTCATTCCTCAATGCCTCGTCAATGCTGTGGTGGTATATGTAACAAGAGTGAGGTGAATGAGGGCATCTTTGGCTACGAACCCTGATCCTGGCTCCCTTCACCCCCTCCCCTCCAACTCACCCAACAAATCCCAGTTCTTAGACAGTTAGGTGTCCTACTCATATTGACCTCTGGTAGTCGCATTATTCCAGTGAGCTAGCATGATAAAAACTGGTGGAAATCCAGACTAGTACAAGCAGTACATATGCATGCACGCCTTGATGATCTGCCTCCAGCAGATATATGGTTAATTAATTAGTATACTGTGTAAACTGCAAGCCATGCACCACTTATAATATGCCAGACCCACCCTCTAACTCATGCCCAAAGCAATGCATTATTATTGCCTCTGTCAATGGATCAGTGTGCTCTGTTTCCCTCTCAACTCCCAGGGGATCATTCAACCCAAGCTCCCATTTCAGCTGCTAGGAGGTTAGCATTCACATTTCCATCTCAACCTACTGGGTACCCATTCCCTGCTGGGTGAACTGGGGCAAATTGCCTAAGGTGCTACCACAAATGTTTTAGCCTGTGTCTCAGTGTGGGACATGAATGCATCCTAGATACTCAGGTTCTTGGTCACCCATCCACACACCAGCCGAGACCAATCATGCTTAACTGCCAACCTAAGCAGTCTCCATGCAATGAAAGGGACCATGTGCTACCACAACTCAGAGAATTGTTCATCCGGTTTATTCTTTAGTACCAGTGGAACATCTGTCCAGTATAGGCACAGTTGTTTGATGCCGCCGCCGAGGTCAACACTGGGTCAGACTGTCCCGACCATGTTCACTGGTCAAACCTTGCTTCCATGTTCATAGTCCACTGATGCTTGCTGCCATGTTCATAGGGCATACTATTCTAAACATGTTAACGATAGTCTTGCTTGCATGTTCATAGTTGATATCCTTCTAAACATGTTCACTGATGGTCTTGTCTCCATGTCCATACAGTTCATATATTTCCAAATGTTCATTGATAGTCTTAGTTACATGTTCATAGTTGATGTCCTTCTAAACACACTCACTGATGGTCTTGCTTCCATTTTCATATCTTTCCAAAGTAAAATGTTCATTGAAAGTCTTGCTTGCATCTTCATAGTTCATCTTACAAAATGTTCATTGATAGTCTTAGTTACATCATTACATGTTCATGGTTCATATATTTTCATTAAATAAATTCTTTCTTCCAAGTTCACATTTAAATAATTTAAAAATATAAATCTAAACCCAAAACAATAACATTCTTTTAAAACCCCCAAATAATCCCAAATATAAGCCATTGTCATTTTCAACATATTTCCATTTCAGAACACCAATAGCTTGCTTTCAACGATATATTACCTAGTACTTCAAATGGTCAAAAACATTAATACCAGTATAATAGTATTTCCAAGAATATGCATGTTTGACCAACAAAAACAGAAACAGCCTCGCAAGGTTCTTCTACCTGTCAAAGTTCTGCCAACAAGGATGCCTCAAAGACATATATCTGGACATATGATATGTGGTCAAGCCGATCTGACCCTTGATGACCCCCATGTCCATCAGCCATGTTTGGACATCCCCCCCCTCCCCCTCCTAACCCCCAAGGAAGCGTGGAGGTGCAAGCTAACATGATGGGTCGTGACAGACAGACAAGACAGACGAACACAGTGGAAGCATCTGTACCTCATCATTGGGCTTGCAGACCTACTGACTAGTTATACCTCCAATTCATGTGGTACTATCTGCAGTAGTAACGGATAAAAGGGTCAGTTGATTTCTATGAATGCCATGGTATTTCTTGAAGATCAGGAGGTAAAAAAAGCCATTATATTAGGAATGAATTGTATTATTTGTGTTGTCCATGATCATTGCGGAACCAACTTGGTGTTGAATGATCCTCGCTAGAACTCATCAACAGAATAAATCACAAGATCTACTACCATTTTCCCACTAAGCATTGTTAAATTAATACATATATCTTGATTTCCCAAATGTATTTTTTTATTAGTCTTTAATTTCCTGTTTCATGAAATTTCCAATTCCTGCAACATTGTTAAAATACAATTTTCATTATGAGTCTTTATTTCTAAGATTACCTTCTTGGTAAAAAAGCATTATAATATTTTCATCAACGATCCAAAAATATTTCCTTGTACATCATAAAACAAATATTAGAGTCCCTAGGTTATGCACAGCTAGTAAGACTATCTCCACCATTAATATGATCTCTCACCTGGACTCCCTAAACAGGTGTGATTGGATATTAGGAGACTCATCTCACATAAAAGGAAAATTAAGTTCCATATTTTGGCAATCACTTGAGGAAATCTTATCAGCATCTTCATCGGCCAAAGAAGTCATTCAAGGAGAAACATCAACTAATAAGATTTCTCAGGAACATTCAACCAAAGTGATTTCATATAGATGTTACCATATTTCAAAACCCACCTGAAGTTACCATATCTCAGAAGTCACCGATGTTACATATCTCAGATGGCAGCGATTAGTAATTAGTAACGTTACATTGAGATAATCCCGGGTGCACAAACAAATTGCAAACGGAATCAGTCTTCTCTGGCACTCCCAGGAATGTAACTGGCAGCCCGTGACAGCTGGTATTATCTGCAGAATGTCTTTGATGAGATAAAGGATTACACTCATCACCTGGGAATGGCAGATGGTGTCCGAAGATGCCATATCTCTGTATCACAACCATCAGATATAATACATACTCAACAAAATTAATTGCCTGTAGCCTTTTTGTACATATAAATTTAGCTTTATATCATAACCACGAATAAAGTCTAAACATCTACAGAAATTTATTGATTGATTGACTGAATACTTTACTTCATTGCAGGAATATTTCACCCATACTTGCAGACACATTGGAAGAAGAAATGGCACCGAATTTCTCAAAGCTGTTTCCAAATTTGATAGAAAGATTCCCCGCAAAATATCTGCTTGCCCAATTAATTTGGTTAAGTATATAGTTAAAAAACTCAGCAACAACTAACTAGTTACATTGGTTTGGCAGTTTGGGCTATCATGATGACATTTTTAATGTGAACAGTCCTTCAAAATCTTTGGTTTTCGCTCAAGTGAAATCCAGGTATAATTTGTTTTAGCACATATAATGTTAATGTGGACACTGTCCTTTAAAAATAACAATAGCTTATTGCTGAGTGAGTGAAATGAAAGTAAATTTAATAATATAGGGAAGAAAACCGGAAACAATTATGTACAAGAGTACGACATATAGATACACGCCATGGCAAACGCAGAATACAGCCAAATATGGCAACTGTTCCGTATATATTTATAGCCGTCACGTCATGCCAATCTCATTGGCTTCTTCCAGGAGGAAGCCCCTCCCCTGTGTGTGAATCACAGACAGACATCGACATGCAATATTCATACCTGTCCATGTTATTTACACCTACTAGATACATAAGACAGGTGCTAGACAGTCAGAAAGCTAGAAATAATTAACTTCTTCATCCGTGATGGGTTCAGCAATACGTGTACGTCATTGACATGAAAAATATCACTAAATTGTTGAAGAAAATTAAACAAACTATGATAAATGTACGTCATTGACATTTATCATAGTTTGTTTAATTTTCTTCAACAATTTAGTGATATTTTTTCATAGAAATCACATTTAATTTGTTTCTACACAATAAATGAGTTAGATATCTCATCAAATAACTTACCTGGTATATATAAAAATGATCATTATCATTTTTTAAATTGAGTTTTGAAGCGCTTTCAAGATTCTTTCACTTATATCACGGCTTGTCAGTTTAAGGCAGGAGGGAACCTGCAACATCTGTAGCACTGAATGTTACAGTAAAATACTTTAAATTATGTTTCTGCTTATAATGAAACGACAGTATCTACTGCTCAGTAGATGAGACAACATGGACTCTGAAATGGGGCTAAACACTGGCAAAAGACGAAGGCTTTTACTTCACATAATGTCAACCATATTAAACACAAATTAAAGCTCTACAAAGAATAAATAAAACAGCAATCGAAACTTAAAACTCACCAACTGGAGCAGGTTCATAATCCCGACACTAGGACCATCTCGCACACTAGTACTGGCACTAATCTGGCACTAATCTGGCACTACTGCCGTGAGACAACCATGTTAAAGAACCACTGCTTCTGACACTGTACGAGAACTGTGGTTACACCACTGACACACCACCGACTGGTAAATAGCCTTCAGAATCAGCACAGAGTTATACCATACCACGGTGCTCTGAAAGCTCTGCAGACAATTGTGCCCCCTGCCAGGCAGCTCATCAACCTATCCCCTGTCCCAATTATCCCCCCCACCCCCCCCACCCCCTCCTTCCCCAACCCCATCACCCCCATCAATGATCGACTCCTCACCCACCTTCATTTTCCAGATCACCTTCACTCGCTACCATGGTTTATTCCCATTTCCACTCACCCCTGACTAACAGGATGTTTATAAACAGATCTCACACACTATCAGCTTCTGCCTCTTCCAAACATTCTGGTTAAAAAAATAGTAATAAAAGGAAATGGTAATAATAGTGCTAGAATAATTAAAATAAATGTGGATACCAAATTTAAGAAATGCGGGAGCATTTGATAATACTATTTTTATTTATTGATACATGTATATTAATTGGGAAACATTCGATTGTATGTACATTACAATTCACACAAATCATGACTGAAAAGATATTCAATCAGACAAATCCTGATATTTATTTTTCAAACCGGTTTTGAAATATACGAGTGAGTGAATATTCCACCAATCACAACTATTAAATATTTGATAATGAGATAAGTTCATTTTAACTGAAAAACATTTATTAAAAAAAACCGAAGCTGCCCCATTCAATCATTTTTTTACAATTCCCGTGGTGGGAATGTCCCAAGACAAATGATTATAATTCTTCATCACAATCATATTCAATCATATTATTAAACAGCAAACCAGTAACAATAAGGAATGTTATTAAGATGGTAAGGTGCTTAGTGATATTTTATCCACAGAAATCTGAATGTTAAATAGCTATACATTTTCTTATCAGTTGTGGCCGTCTTCACTGGCTTCAGTGCATTGAGGAATAAACTACATTTAAATGAGCAGTTTACCCTCATGGGGAAAACATGATAACATATCAGTCCAGAATATGTCTACATCAGACAATAGGTTTAGTCTCCCTTTTTGAGTAATTATTATTCAAGTTATAGAAAAGAAAAAAAATAGAATAGAAAATTAACTATAATAATCGCACAACCAAAAGCAGACAAACCCTACTAATGCCAATATACATAAAACAACACCAAAAATCAAATAAAATGCATTGTAATATTCAGTGATTGTACCTCCCTTATCAATAATTGATTGGTTGATTTATTGGTCGATTGATCGATTGCATTACTTTCGCTATGGGAATATTTCACTTACCATATCCAATTACAATATCAAAAGTGTTTGGAGTGGGGGTGTAGAGGAAGGGGTGGGGTGAGGGTGGAGAGGAGGGGGTCACAGGTTTCAGGTCAGACATCAGTGAAATCTAACCCACCACAACTCCACAGATACTTCAGATAACAACCTACAGTGCACCTCCAACCATAAGCTAGACATGCTAGAGGGCAACAGCCTATGTATTAGTCTACCCCCCCCCCCCACTCCCCCTCCCCCCTCATCCACACACACTACCCCCCAGGGACCAACACATGCAACAACAATATTACCTGTCCGAAATGATAAAAATCTCAAAACCGTAATGATTTTCAGCTGGTATCGAGAACACGAACAAACTACATTGACAGGTCATGATAAAATAGCCTTTGCGTCTGAGCGAGTTGGTAACCATTGAAGCTGTATCTTGTATAACTACTGAAGAGGTACCCATAATGAAATTGCCTCTTTTGTGTCTGAGCGAGTTGGAAACCGTTGAGGCAGTACTTTGTTTTTAAAATGGGGTTTAAAGTCGCTTTCAAGATTCTTTCACTTACATCACGACTTATCTGCCATCTGTCACAGATGTACTTATTATAACTGACAACCACAGAACTGGAATTTGATATCCACCACACAAATATCCATATAACCATTTAGGTGTCCGTTATCTGTCAAAGATGTATTTATTATAAATTAGAACATCTAACTGGAGCCATTATTAAAGTGACTCAAACAGAATCTTCCATATTTAGAAAACACAAAAAAAGTAATGATATTACACCATGAATTGCGATAAAATGTTCTCCAAATTGACATATTATTGATAAATCGTTTATTTTTGGTTGGTTTTTGTTTACCCCGGATGTTATTGTCAGCAAGGAAAACATGCATTGCATAACCTTTTAACACGTGACAATTTCTGCTGCACTTGTGCAACACATTTCAAAACAATGATTGACAAAATATACAATTTATTTTGATGTTTTGCGGGGCATTTGCTGCATACAAACATGGATCTTTTAAACATAACTCTGTATTACATATGAGCAATAATAAAAACTGTCATAGGTAAAGTTACCACCCCCCCCCCCCCCTCCACATTCTGTTCGGTGTCCCTTTAGTACAAGGCTGGTGGCATAATCATAGCCTTCTTTATAAGATTTCATTTTCCCATGACCCTTTAATTTCAATATCAGATTTTAAATCGACAATACCCTGCGACTATCAGCGCTGACAATCACCTTTAGCTGATAATTCCCACCCAACTCAGTGGGAAGACTGTCTCAATACAAAGTGTAGTAACTCAAATTCATCCTTTTCATCTCAGCCACCGAGCCATGAATGCAATCAGATTTGTTACAGAAAACTGATGGAACTACATACCCTATATCTGTCATCTTTACCTGGGCTAGGTAACATCACAATAAAACAGATCTCACTGTAGGCAATTGGATGTCAAGCATACAACAAATAGATACTAGTATTTATAATAAATACTTTTTATTTAATTAAGAAATAATTTTTAAACATAGTTTATTCGCCAGAAATGGTTTGAGAAAAAGTTGTTAAATTTACAATTAAATTGTGTCGTCACGTATGGGTGAAAGATTCCTGATGTGACGTAAAACAATAATTCACTCACTCACTTCTAAATTGGGGTTTATCAGTTTAGGGCAGGAGGAAACCTGCAACATCTGCAGTCCTGAATGTTGCAGTAAACCTGCAAGCACCGGCTGGTACTGACAAGACCAAGGATGACAACTACATTGCCACTCTACAGACATCGCATCCTATCAATATCGTGTCAGAAAGGTAACTTTCGTGAACATTGATGCCGGGCTCCCGGGGCGGGATTTGAACCTGGAACCTTTGGCTCCAAAGTCCAACGTGCTACCACCCGCCCTTACAGTGCATTAAACTTACTAAATCCGCTCCTGTATACACGCGAAAGGAAGAATATCATAAAGACTTACTTTACACAACATTGATGACAATAACCGAGTTAAAAGGATGGCAATTAACCGTAACTCTTTAACCTAAAACTAAGGGAAAAGGAAGAAAAATATAGTACTGCTCCTGCTGATACAGACCAAGATCTCTAATCCCACCGGACTTACAAAACATGAATCCGGTGAAAGAATTGAAACAGGAATAAAGATTACATCTCTCTATTAAAAAAAAATTTACTTGGATTTTCACAATACTGCTAAAAATAAATCGGAAATCACAGTAGAACTTTTTCCTCGATTAATTGCTCAATACCCGTTGAGAGATGGTGACGTATACACCAACACAACGCACGTCTGTTCGCGCTAACCCATCTGATACTCCCAGAGGTTTATCTATGTAAACACATCAAAAGCGTGGCAATAGTGTTTTCCCAATAACTAATAATTTCCAAAAACAATATTAACCCCCAAGAAAAAAACAAGGAGTCTTCTACAAGGAGATGTTCTCTGCCAGGCGTCATTCCTAGAAGATGTGCAATAACACTCTGGTTCTACTGCAATAATGAAAATACCATTCCCCCTTCAACTACATGGATATCATCATAACAACTTGTGTTCTATTGCCGTGAAGCGAATACTATTTCCCCTCAACTACTTGGATATCTTAAGAACACGGGTACTACTGCTATAAAACAGATACTATTTCCCTTTCATGTACATTATCACAATTACATACTCTTCCTTGAAACAAAATTTCCAAAGTCTGTAAATAAGTAACAAATAATATCTGCTGGAATATAAACTATTTGACAAGCTACAGGTATATTGAAAATCAAATCAACCAATTCAACCAATCAGGAACATGTACAAGAATTGGACCAATAAAAACTAATGGCTGTAATCTAAATTAGGACAGATTAGAACCACTCTGTGTATCTTTAAGCCCAAATAAAACTCCTACTGACATTTAGGAGCCGTAAACAAGACTCTTCCAAAGTCTGTTAGTAATGATGACTGGACTTAACCACCACCATAAACCCAACAATGGAGAGTTTGTGACATTACAGAGGAATTTGTTTACGACATTTTGGAGTAAGTAGTTTACCCCATTGCTCATCAATTTCACTCCTTGTTTACAATCCTCTGCTATATGAGAATTTCGCTGCAGGAAAGAGAGAAACCTTCAAACATGGTACATACATCACTCCCAAATACTTATTGTGGGTCTTTGATGGTGCAAGGTACAATACTTCCATGGTGCAATGTATCTACAACCTGGGTTCTAGCACTAGCATTCAAGGTACTGTCAGTACCAGAAGGTGCTCGCAGGTTTACTGCAACGTTTAGCACTACGGATGCTGTGATAGTTTCACAGATTTAAAATTTTAAAAAATTGGGGTTTAGAGCCACTTTCAAGATTCTTTCACTTATATCATGGCTTGTCAGTTTAGGGCAGGAAGAAACGCACAACATCCGTAATGCTGAATGTTGCAGTAAACCTGCGAACACTGGCTGGTACTGACAAGACCAAAGATGATAAATGAATTGCTACTCTACAGACAGCACATCCTATCAATATCGCATCAGAAAGGTAGCTTTCATGAATATTGATGCCAGGCTCCAATGCTAGTGTCCAAAGAACAGTTTTTTGTTTGTTTTTTTAATTGAGGTTTAGAGCCGCTTTTAAGATTCTTTCACTTATATCATGGCTTGTCAGTTATAGCATTTGCATGAAATTGGCGTCCGCGAAATATAAGTCTTTTACAGTACTCCCTGAATTAAAGGTGTACTGATTTATGAGTTGTGTAACTGAATCAGCCAGGAGCCACTTAACATGTCTAAAGAGAGGGGTGAGATATTGAAGTTCAATAATTGACATAATCCAGACAAGTAACTTGATACCCAGACAATGTTATAAATAAACTAGCATGCTTCATGTTTCAAAGAAATAATATAATAAAGAAAATAAATTAGTAATGGGGGGAAAAAATGAGGAAAACATGAGCAAAGAAACTTAAAATGAGACCTATTTTCATTTGCCACTTTTAACGGTTGGACAGGGATGGACTGACTTATGTAATCAATGTATTTCTCACCAAAGGAAGAAAAATAAAGCTGTCTAGTATAAACAGATAGTCAGTTTTCTGTCTTATCTTTGATCAAAGCACACAAGAAAGCTGAATTAACCAAGTTACCTTAGAAATTGCCTTTATTAGCTTATGAATACCATACAACATCAAAGGTATCGGGAACAAGGCTTGGAACTAATCTGTAAATTTATAACGAAACAAATAATAATAATCTGATACAATTATCTTGCAGCAGTTCAAAGAGATCTTGACAATGCCCTGCCAAATAATAATAAAACTTGAATAGCATATACCATATATTTTTCTTTTTATTTAAATTTTATTTTTTTGGTCTTCAACAGTGTTCAGGTTAATAGCTAAATCCAAATTTCAAAATAATAACAACAAACGAGAGAGAGAGAAAAATATAGTCACTTTGCAAAGATCTATTTTGCTGACATCACAGATTATCAGTTTAAAGACAGGAAGCAACATGCATCATCTATTTATTGTGTTGTAATATAATCCACAAACACCTGCAGATATTACTGACAAACTGCAGAGAGTGCATCCTACCACAACTGCATTGGAAAGGTCAACTTCCTTGAACATTTACGCAACGTTCTGCCAACAGCTCTGCAGGGAGACCAACGTCTGGCAATTGCAAGATCCATGCCTGCATTTCATAAAAGGGTCGTACCCAGTAGTCCCGGCTTAAATCAAGTGTTTGTCATTTCCTGTTATATAAATATTTTTTTCAATTGGGGTTTAGAGTCGCTTTCAAGATTCTTTCACTTCTATCATGACTTGTCAGTTTAGGGCAGGAGGAAACCCGCAACATACGTAGCGCTGAATGTTGCAGTAAACCTGCGAGCATCGGC
>JAUTBT010049523.1:0-16062 GCA_032361225.1 Lepetodrilus schrolli | reverse complement strand
CGCTACGGATGTTGCGGGTTTCCTCCTGCCCTAAACTGACAAGTCGTGATATAAGTGAAAGAATCTTGAAACCGACTCTAAACCCCAATTAAAAAAAAACAAAAAAACCCCCCATGGTTTCTACTTCATTATTGCTGCATGAGAGCACCACGGGTAAAAAACGTAGGGTTACGACCAGGGATAGAAGTGACGTGCAGAAAATATATTATGACTACGATTCTCGACATGTCCTCATCTCTTGACAGGTGTACCCACAAACCCACTGGACAGTTTACCATCTGGCACACACAGCACCAGAGTCTTGTATTTCACGGATAAAATGGTCACGCCATTCATGTGCACCATCTACAAGAAGTGAGTTGAGAGTCGAGACCCCCCCATTTGCAATTTTCACATTGTCTGCAGCTCAAGGCCACATGTCAGTGGGCTAAGTAACATCCAAGGCTGGCGCACTTCTGGCTAATTGAAGTGCATGAAAACAAAGAGATGAGAAACTTTTTTTTTTTACTACCCAGCCAAAATATAAAATTCTAATTCTGTACCATTAATAAAAAATAAATTGTGTCTATATTTTCACCAAATAAGTTGAATAAAACACTCCAGGCTCAACACTTATTAGACCAAAAATGGCGAAACCTTGTGTGGCAAACAATGTGAAAATGCCAAATTTTTGCTTCCTTAATAAACCATTAGGTCCTCTACATTCAATATTCCAGTTGAAGATCGTCGCAAATGGGTGAAAGATTCCCACAGCGACGTTAAACTCCGTAATCACTCACTCACCAGTTGAAGAACTTATAAATTAGTAATGCCAGCATCCTCTAAACACAGGCCCAGTGCCTCATGCATACACCACCAGGCCTGGGCACTTAGGGCCATTTAACGCTGTTTTTATCCTACTAGATCATAATGAATATTATTTTAAAAGGTCAATAGATTGAACCTACTTATAGACAATTTCTTTTTGAATAATCATATAATAATAATTCATTGTTTTTCTTCCTTTCAGGTTAGGGGTTATTACTCTAAAAGACTTCAAGGAGTTGTTTGAAAAGCCTGACCTGTTTAGATATCACTTCAAGGCCCTCGATCCTGAATATGGAACTGTGAAAGAGGAGGTAAGTTGTCCAGCAAGTAATATCTGAGTACCTGACAGTACATTTATTGTGGGAGCAGATTTGACTTGTACCAATGGATAAGCTTGTGATCTACAAGTTGTTAAATGTGTCACTACAATGAAAATTAATAGCTATATCCGTGGGTTTTTTTTAACACCAGTGAATAACTTTGAAACATGTTTAGTTCTGAATAGTGCTGATCTAATCTGATCAGTGAATAACAACAAATTGAACAATTATATAATCATTTTCATTGATGTATTTTTCTAATTATGTCATATATCTGTTCCAGATTTCAAATGACGACACAATTATCCCCGGCTGGGAAGGTAAAATCGTGGCGTGGATTGAAGAAGAGCAAAGCACAGCGTGTTGAAGACATTTTGTCAGGAATATATTATTTATTAATGTTGAGTTTTCCTTAAGACTGGTTTTAACCAAGGATGTTATTTATGAGAGTACTCTGTTGAGTATCTCACTTTGTGAAGACGAGATATTTTTTCTCTTGTGTTTTGACATTTCTGACCTGGAGACTGGTAACCGTCGTAGTTAATCCACTAATTCAGTGCTACTGGATCACCATTGACTGCAAGTGTGAATACAGAATTTGCATCTTGCAAAGAGGAAGAATGCAACTTTCAAAAGGAATAATGAAAAAGAGAAGAAGAAATGTGTTTCCTGATATTGGTGCTTCAAGAGGAAGAATGGTATTCTAGGCCAGACTTTCAGTTTCATTTATTTGTCTTTTGTATTTATTTTAGATTTTAATACAAATAATACAAGAGCAGAGTGACAGAATATGTTGGTGTTTCACTCACGGTGAAAATGATTAGTAAAAGTAGCAGTATTTAACATGAAACAGATATACAATAATCATGATTAGTAAAAGTATCAGTATTTAACATGAAACAGATCTACAGTAATCATGATTAGTGGAAGTAACAGCATTTAACATGAAACAGATCTACAATAACCATGATTAGTAAAAGTAGCAGTATTTAACATGAAACAGATCTAAAGTAATCATGATAAGTGGAAGTAACAGTATTTAACATGAAACAGATCTACAATAATCATGATTAGTAAAAGTATCAGTATTTAACATGAAACAGATCTACAGTAATCATGATTAATGGAAGTAACAGTATTTAACATGATACAGATCTACAAACATCATGAATAGTAAAAGTATCAGTATTTAACATGAAACAGATCTACAGTAATCATGATTAGTGGAAGTAACATCATTTAACATGAAACAGATCTACAATAATCATGATTAGTGGAAGTAATAGTGTTTAACATGAAACATATCTACAATAATCATGAAGCAACTTTACCGAGTACAATTTTTTAATAGATAATACTCGTCAATGGAATTTGAAACTGACATTATGTACATCATTTTTACAATGATTTACTATGGGAAAGAGATGTTGTGTATTAGTACTGTGGAAGCCAGGATATGAAAGCCAAATCAGAGAGATGTAGAACTAACATAGATCTGTGCAAATTAAGAGTGTCACAATAATTATATTAATTATCTTCCACGTAGAAATATCACCAGGAAAAATTGACCTAGATTAGAACAAACTGTTGAACCTCACTGCCTCTAGATTGAAACCAAATGTGTATCATTTTGTGTAAAATTCTGTGACATCCCATGTTTATGTTCAGGCTACATTCCCTGCATGTTTCATCTCCGTCATCATCCAACTTAGATTCTACTTGTATTCGAGTTGATTGTCCATCTCGCTCATTCCATGTTTGTGTCACGTTGAGAAAAGTAGTAATATGGACTACATTTTGGTAAATTCATACCTTATCATTTACATGGTAACATCAACACTCTTGTATCCTATATCCTTTCAGTATGCAGTAATGCTGTCATTTCAGTATTGTTAATGTATACCATATCGAACATGAATGGGTATTTATTTGAGATTAGGATCTGTAATGTCTCGAGGTGTAACCAGTGTTTAACCGATCAAGGTGTAACCAGTGTTTAACCGATCAAGGTGTAACCAGTGTTTAACCGATCAAGGTGTAACCAGTGTTTAACCGATTTAACCATTGTGTAATCAGTCTGTAACCCTTCTAGCAATTGTGCAATACCAGGATTCTCCTGCTTATGAAGAAATCAAAAGTGCATTAACTCTATCCATGCTGGAGGTAACTGGTAATGCCATAAAGAGCAGTGTCTGTTTAATCCAGCAAGGAGGGGGTTAAAGCACCTGCCAATCATTAGCTTTGCCTTGAACGTAGCTTTCTGGCAGCGACGTTAAACTCCATAATCTCTCTCTCTCTCTCTTGAACATAGCTTATCTCCCTTCTCATATCTTTTCCCACTATGACTGGATTTCAAATACAGGCTTGCAAAATACAGAATTTGTATAAGGATGGTTGAATATTATGTAGAAATGTTAGACATTTGAATGGAATACCGTACAATTTTAGTTAAATTCAAAAGTTTACATTGAAATACAAAAACTCAGTTTGAAACTGCCAAAATATTTCACACTTCAGCAATACGCATTACATAATCATGGATAATGTTTTCTACATATTTGCATAATTGACTTTCAAAACCCATTGTAATCTCACTTTTCATTGTGAAATTGGATTCCATTTAGCTTCATAGCATGTGTGTTGCAAATACGATTTTACAAATGGTGTGTCAACTGTAGTCTATATAATAACCATGAAAGTTACTCAGTAATATGTCTCTATATATTCACATGTGCTTGTGCCTTCATTAATTGTAACCATTAATTACTTACAACCATTACATGTACCCTACCATTACATGTACCCTACCATTCATCCTTTCTCTCCGAGTGAGAAAACCCACAGTCTGCATTCACTTGAGAATTCAGATGAGAATTTTGCTGTCATTTTGTGGTATGCATATATTTATGTCAACAAGAGTTGCCTCTCTTGGAAATGGCAATACATCATTTTGCACCATATGGTAACCATTCATGAATGTTCAGTCAGCGCACTGCTTAGAATGTTGGTGTTTGTAATATGACGTGATATATGTGACGTGAATATTTCAATGTAGATGTGCATGAATGATTTTATGCTGCTGCATTAATTTTGAAGTTGTATTGCCGAGTCCCATCTAGAGCTCATCACGTGTCTTTTGGGGGCTTAGTAACTATAATGGTGAGACATCAAAATATATAGCATACATTTATGTTATTTATACATCTAGCAGCAAAATTATATGGATATGGGCTAAGTGTTCCTTTAAATGTAGAAATTCTCCTAAATTTTAGAATGAAAAATATATTTTTTAAATATAGATGAATGGGTGTTGACCCAATTTTCCTTTAAATAATGCAAACAGTTCATAAACTTTATTAACTTTTCTATAAATGGTCGAAATTACTATTACATTATTGTGGCAATTTGTGAGCACTAATTGTGGCTACTGTTGCCTGGGTGGGACACAGGGGCATAGCACAGAACGTGTACTATGCACACACCTCTGTGCCATATATTGGGTCCAACTGTATGCTATACAATGGGTTCGACTGCCATGCATTGGGTTCGATTGTATGCCATACATTGGGTCCGACTGTCATGCATTGGGTCCAACTGTTTGCCATACATTGGGTCCAAATATCATGCATTGGGCCTCCTAGATGGTGAATGTTGTCATGTTTATATAACATTGCTATCTGGCTTTATACATCACCACTTTTCTCGCCTTGTGCAGTTGTCTCCCTTTGCCTAACTTTTCACATTTCGATAAGTTCTGCTTTTCACGAAAGGGCCGTACTATAGTCTTGGCACCAATTAGGGATTACGCCATGCTATTAAATGGCAATAACCTTGATTTACGCCCTTTCATGAAAGGCAGGCCAGGTGTGTACCTTTTGAAATGAAAATTAAGTCACACCATGTAATGAGAAATTATTTCAGACCAGGGAATAATTTGTGCTTTTTATGCAATGTAAATTGATTATTTAACTATATGAGTTTGCTGAAAAAAATCTACTTGTACAATATTGTAGTGCAAATCTGTGTCGTGTTATTGTTGAATATTTTCGACTACTCTTTTCATCCCAATACATTAATCATGTTTGTACATGCTTGGAAAGTATTCGGTTCATTGCAAATAATTCCGGTAAAAATGGTTGTCATGGTAACCATCGTGGCCAATCCCGATGGTGCGTTTTCCATTCCATTGTATTATTCCATTACAACACGGGTATTGTTCCAATATTCCAGTAGATTTGTCTCCATGGTGATGTTGCGCTTGTCACATTCGTAGTCTGAACCTCCATTAATCACACACCCAGTAGGAGTTCCTGTGCAAGTCTCACTCTGTAACCATGGTAATAATATAAATCTTTAGGCAAGTGGCTAAAATGCTTCACGTATAATCAACAGAGAGAGTTTGTTCTCTGCCCCGGTTAAGATAGCAACATTCTGGAAGCTTGTAGACCTCATTCAGCTGTACTTTCATGTATAACTGGTACGGTATTGGCCCACAAGGTTTGATCTGTACTCGTCAAGGTGTTAGCATTGTCTGCTTAGGTTTGGCTTGAACTTTTTAACCTTCTATATGCCACTGGCTACCACATATGCCCACAATGCAGGGAAGAAAATTTGATTTAATTCTGCAGGAAACCTTCCGTCCGCTTTTTCAATCGGCCATTTTTTTGTTTATTTTTCATTTTCATCTTTTTCTAGACTGTTTTAGCATAGTCTTTCCTTTGTTTTTATTTTAATTTAATTTTTTTTTTATTATTATATTGTTTTGCTCAGATAGTTTGTCTGATCTGATTTTTTTTAGATTTCAATGATTTTTAAAAATAGTTTATTATATAATTTTTGTAGAAACAAGTAGTTTATTAGTTTTGAGAATGCAACTGCTAGTGGATGGGTAATTTATTTCATAAATTGTAGACGGGTGCTTCAAGTTTAGAAATTGCTAGTCTTGTAGCGAAGCTTGAGATGTTTTGTCTTGAGGCTAATCACTATTTGCAAATTAAATCATTTTTAGTTTTCTAGTCAAACTATTGAAGTCCAACATATTTTTTGTTGTTGCAAATACTTGTAGATAATTGGATAACCACAAGTTGTCCAAGATTCATGCTAATATGACATACCATATGTATCATACTGATGTTTAAATTAGACTTTTCTTTTGAAGTTTTATTTCAACATTAAAATGCTATGTTATGTCAAAAGACATTATTACAGTATATTGTGTCTTGCTGGCAATGTACTTGAAGGTAACTCATGTTAAATGTCCAATATTGTAGTCATGCATATTAAATAATTAATTAATTAATTATCTCTGAGCTGAAGTGTACAAACTGCATATTTATCTTCCTTTGGTCTGTCTCGACTGCAAACTGGCGTATTTATCTCCCTTTGGTCTGTCTCGACTGCAAACTTGCGTATTTATCTCCCTTTGGTCTGTCTTGACTGCACAAAGCATTATGTGATTCTCTGCAGCTTTGGCTGGCTGTGGCAAAATGTCAAATTAAATATGAATATGTACCAGATGTGTTTGTGTTGTTTGTCAATGGCTTATTCATTCCAACAGGCTGGTCTTTGTGTGCAGCCACTCATTCGGATCACAGAGTATTTCAAGTTTTATATACCACCAGCATTCAGTTTTGTGTGTACAGCCATTGGCCCTCTTCCATTTTTTCTTTTGGTGCTAATTTAAATTTCAAAGGCATAACAGATGTTGATATTTTTTTTTAAAACCACTAAATTTATTTAAAATGCAAATTAAATTGCTTTCATTCTGCCATAAACCTTTTTCATAGATCTTTCGTAATGGTATTCTTACAATTTTCCTTTTATTTGAAACTGAACGTTATGAGTAAACCTTTGTCACCAGCTGGTTGCTGTCAGATATTATTTAAAATATTTAAAACCATTCCTTCAGTTCAACAATACTTCGATAATGAAATATTGCATGATCCAATATTTTACTATTTTAGCACATGGGACATGTTATTTCTCAACAGATGTCTATCTTTTTTTTTTTAATGAATATAGGAAGCATCAGTGAATACTTTCTTACATCCAGACATTGAGATTAAGAAACTTACTTGAGTACGATTTCATGCTCAACTCAAAAGTTTTGTTCATAAATCACGATATAACATTTGAGCCTGAGCATGAAATCATACTCGAGGTTTCATAATCTCGGGACCTGTTTGTAAATTGTCATGAATTAGAATGTTAAAAACAACTCTGCTCTGAACTGGAAATTGATGTGGCAATGCTGGAATTTTTCTAAAGGACACAGGTTTCCCCACAATGTAGGTGTCTGTACACTCTTGGGAGGAGGTCCAGTTATAACCAAGACAGATGAGGATGATCTTGTAATGATTTGCTAAAGGTGGGATGAGAAACTTGAGGTTGCCAGACCCTACAGTATACTTAAATCTCGTGGCTGCCTTATTCACAGGTACAGCTCTTTTTGGCATCTACAGCATGGAGAGAGTCAAATCTCCATGTTGAATTAATCTCTTCGGCATCTGTGGTTGTCAGCCACAGGAAGGTTATAATGCTTTGCATCCTATCCCTATGGATTTGAAATGGTTCTCCTATGAAAAGACACCTTTCTTCTCCACAGTAGTCTGGCAGTGGAGAACAATTCCACATTGAACAGGATTTAAACTAGGACTTCTTGAAGAACCAACTAGTTGGTAAACAATTATTTACCAATTTGTACACTTGATGAAAGCAGTATTTTATTATCGATATGAAAACGGACAACAGAAATGTTTGTTATTTATTTATTTATTTATTTGCCATCAACTTATGTACAGATGTTTCGACTATAAAACAATGAACTGAAGATGTAAGTGTACAATGCTTGATCACCCAGACCAGCAATACAAGCCATCAAACACCAAGATGGAACTATAAAAATTAATATTATGACCAAGTTACAAAATATATCCAAACAATTTCAGAGATCAGCGTTGTCCAATAATAAGACTTGTATATTATTTAATTTGATACAACCAGAATACAATATTGTCACAGTGTTGGTGTAGATAACAAGAAAACATGTAAATTTCGGTTTGGATGTACAACGATTACCGAATGTGACCAAAGAAATGATTGACGTAAATATTGAAAAGCGAGTTTCAACCTGAAATGAAGATGATACTAAAGAATTTCAAAATGGCATTTGCTAGATTGTATTGCACATATCATCAAATGTTTAACTTTGAAAATCATATTATAATTAATAATATTGATTCTTTTTACAATTATGATCCTTGGCTAGCAACTCTGCAAGGAACAAATGATAGAAAATTCTACAAATCTACGGGAAACTAAATAATACAAAGCAATCATCCTTTTGATATCTAATAATGGTTTTGCAGCATTTAATATGAGACTTGGGTGAAGTTTACAATAAAAACTGAAGATCACTTTCAAAGTACATACATTGAGACCATACATTGTTATAAAAGGAAGGAAAATAAATTATCTTGTATCAAAATATGATTGCAAATTGTACAAATGCATAAATTAACGCAACTGGTCTACAGATCCGATATACTATGAGCAGGGCAACTATACTACAGTATATTAACAGAGGGGAAACATACATGTACAAAATGGGATAACAGGACGGTTTTCAACCAATCAAAAGCAATGCACAATGGTACCATGGCAACATTGCCAGAATACATAACATGATAATCTACTTCAACTGTTATGAGAATGATATACTAGTATTTGATTGTTAAATCATTTTGATTAAATAGATAATTGACAAATGAATAAACTAAAATTACTTTCAGAGAATGTAAATGTAACCTCAGTAAGATCTAGTATTTGTTGTCACTAAACATGTTAAACAAATAAAATAATATTCTAAAAAGGAGCCTGTGTTCTAAAATTAATTTTAATTCAGAAAAAATGAAACGAGTATGGAAAATCTTTCTTTCATTTTTTCTTTCTACATATAAACATTATCATCATTAAATTGTGCACAAAACAAATGCCACATAAAAAAATACATATATAAAATATATATTTCGCAAAATCCATCTTGATGATGTCACGATGAGAACTAAAAGTGCTAATGTAATATGTGCGTATAAATCCGAGAAATTACAATTTTTTTTCAAGATTCATCTTTATTTTCTCATTATGAATAATATTTGAACTATCATATTAACATCTCAGAAACAGAATTATCCATTATCATGTGACATTTCTCACTCATTATCACTTGACACTTCTCATTCATTATCACGCGACGTTTCTCACTATGTACCTTTAAGAAATTAGATCTTGGTATCATGATTACTACAATGAATGAATGAATTAGTGCTTTATGTTGCAGCGGGAATATTTCACCCATACACGACTGATTACTACACTGGCTACTACAATGACTCGAGTTGTGTCCATGGTTTGGGCTGGGCGTCTCATGCTTATCTCTACATTGAAGCACATACACATTCCTCACTCACACACATGACAAAATGCACAATGTCGCCATGTAGCCAAATGCCAGCCTATGCAAGTCTAATAGTCTTCACGTTCCATTACTAATTTTCCTTGGATGCAAAATTGGTGTTTGTCTTAAAGGAACGTCGTGGTTTTAATAATGCTATGGTTGAGATCTTGAGCCAATGCAAACAGTGAACATTGCTCCAATCATAGTGGCTCCAAATAATTCTTAAAGTTATAGTTATAGAGATAGTTCTCACATTGGGTGAGCGAGTGAATTATTGTTTAACGTCACAGTGGGAATCTTTCACCCATATGTGACAATTTCTCACTTTGGAGGGTAAGTGCTATTGATTTTTTGGTATCAAATCCATATTTCCTTGGTGTAGTTTTATTTGTCCAAATCCACATGTCCATGGACACACTCTACTGAGATCCAATAAAACCATCTTTGATGTGTAGAGATTCCTTGTTAAGAACAAAAATGAAGACTTGAGATTGGTAGTGGTCAACATTGATTGGTCAACATTGATTGGTCAGCATTGATCAAAACAAGGCCTGTCACGTTTCATTTACAACAATGATAATAATCGGCTTCAAATGACACATGATTATATCCATGACAACACCCATTCTGAAAAAGAGACATACATTGCATTCATGCAATTTCGCAGATCTAAAATAGAGATTTGCATCATGCAAAGTTGGAAAAGACAAAGGACTTTCCAGAAAAAAAGTTCCAGTTTGAGTTTTTTTCCAAACTTTCACACCGTAGGTCATGCACGAGGATTGAAGATCATAAAGTCATCATGGTCACATGATTTTAATCCTGGCCAATCAAATGACAGATCACCATTTACTGCAGGAAAATACATTATTTACACATGTTATATAATGATACGGCCAAAGCACACAGGTCACATGACAAGCACACAACCAATGTCCATTGAGAATACATGTCACATGACCCACTTCAACCAATGGGAGAGAGTGAGATCACATTCACAACACTACACTGACGTCTCCGAGTTCAACCGCAGTA
Organism: Lepetodrilus schrolli; assembly: GCA_032361225.1. NCBI lineage: Eukaryota > Metazoa > Mollusca > Gastropoda > Lepetellida > Lepetodrilidae > Lepetodrilus > Lepetodrilus schrolli. Next base: position 5,445 of record JAUTBT010049523.1, on the reverse strand, counting down.
CAAACTTATTACTCTTCGGATCTATCACTTCCTCAGTGAGACTAAAATGTGGGATTTTCCTCACGGTGCATAGCAGCGAGATTTCTCCACACCTCAGCTGAAACAATGAATCGTGCTCGATCTCTCGTGTCAGCAGCTGATCGCAGACCAGTACCCATCTCTCCGTTGCTTTGTACGTCTTGTCGTTCATGATGACGCTGCCCTGTGTCAGGTAACGGTCAACGAAGGACCGCGGACTCATGTCGTGGGCGATGCACACTGCCAGGTGGTTCAACACCGACTCCATTGTGTACAGCGGCTGTTGCCGGGTGACTCGCAGGAACTTCTGCAGGGCCCTGGCCATGGATGGGAACACTGCCTGTGCCGCTTCTTGGGGATCCATGGGAATGGCTGGGCCTGGGAACATGGATAATTTGAATTAATATTTTTGATCTGTGAAAACTAGACATGCATGTGGTAGGATTGTTGGATTGAATGCGTTAGCTCATTGGAGGCATATTTCACCAATATGCGTAGTAGGAAGTGTTCAGTCCACCTGTTGAATACTTGATTGATATCCATTCTTATTAATGTTGCAATGGTTACACTATGATAGAATACGGGTATGTATAAAAACATGCAAATTATAAAAAAATTATATTCTTATTCAAATTACCATGATTACAAAACAAACTATAGATCTACTACAATACGAGGAATAAATATGCAAAACATAAAAACTGTAAACCATTATTCATATATCAATTTACACCTTCATTAATCATGCTAACATGGTGATCAATTACAGTTTACATCAAAGAATATCAACTCATCATTTTGTAAATATCTAATACGAAATTTTCCGGTTTGGTGAATACTACCCCAATGATTTATACCATGTATTCTGTCTAGCTTATATACTCCACACAGCTTGACGCTGACATTAGTTAGGAAGGCTGTCTGGTGAAGTGTGTTATTTGACAGATGTGATGAATGACAACAGTGCCTATTGAATACATCCAAGTAATTCATTATTCTTTGCTAAATATGGTTTATTACAAGTCATGATTGTGGGATAGAATACATCATCCATTTAGCAGTGAAAAATATGGGATATAACTTGGGCACACCAAGGGAGACAATCCAACATTAAAAAGGAGCTCTGAAATACCAAGACACATTAACCCTCTCCCTGCTGGATTAGATACAAGCACTGCTCTTTAGGGCATCTCCGGTTGCCTCCAGCATGGAGAGAGCTAAGGTAGATAACTAAGACATCAAGGGAGATAATTCATGACACTTGAGGGAGACAACTCTGACTTACCATGTTCGTCCTGCATCCTCTTGATGTGTGTGAAAGCTTCCTCTGCGGCTACCAGGAGTCTAGCCCGCCGTTTCCTCACCCTTCTGTCATACTCCTGCTCCTCGTAGAACCGGTCGTTGTGACTGGCGTCCCTCCTCCTGGCCGCGGCTGCGAACACTGCACGTGACCGCCCCTGCTGGTTGGTCTGGTTCGGCCCTCCGTCTACGTCGTAGACCTTGTAGCCTGTGAGTTTGGCAGGTCGGCGCGTGGCATTCTCCAGATACGGGTTGTAACTCTGGAAGTCTGTGAGGTATTGCTCCAGCACCCAAACAGCCGCCCGTTGTATGCTGAGCACGCCCATCGTGTACGTGTGACTCTCGCCATCGGGAGATCGAGTCACGTGCACCACGAACTGAGGCTGGATCTGCCGCACCTCCAGGAGAATGATGGCCAGGTAGTGTATAAATAGTAATCCGTCCACCAGCGACACGGAGAACTGCACGATCGAGTGGTACTTCGGCTCGCGCTCCTTGAAAATCCTGACTCCGTAGAACAGCCAGAAGGCGAAAGTCAACACGAACATAAGAAATAGGACGATGGCCCTGAAAATAAACACTCGCGGCATGGTGGCCTTGGGCTGGCGGAAGAACAGCGCGAATGTCCCGACAATGAGGATGATGAGTTTGAACGCAAAGCTGATGAGGAGTCCCTCACACTCGGGCTTGCACTTCATGTCGTCCTCGGTCGCGACTACGACGGATCCGTCGGACCGCACCTTCCAGTCCACGATGCCGAGCTTCGGCAGGATGACCATGGCGATAGGGGAGATAAATCCGAACAAACTGAGAACTCCGGCAAGAACGGACCCGATGTATCGGGTGCAGTCGAACCCGACTCCGTCCTCGAATTCCTTCGTGAACTTGTGCATGTCCTCCATGGAGAAGCCGGTCTCGCTGGTGTTGCCCGTGATGGCCGTTGTGTTGTCGCCCCAGTTGTCATCCTGCGGGATGACCTGCACTTCGATTCTTTCCTCCTCCCGCCCTCCGTCATCGGACATGTGACCTGGCGTCTTGATCGTGACGGAGCGCGTCTCGTCGCGGTCGCGGTGGTTCCTGTCGCGGCTCATCCCCCGGTGACTGGGGGGTCGCCCCCCGCTGTTCGGGTGCCGGACACGAGGGTGTTGGTGGCTGCTGCCGTGACTACGGTGGGATCGTTCTGACCGGTCACTCCGCCCGGATCTCACAGATTCGGCTCCGTCCATGCTGGATACTGGCATCCTTACAACTTGTCACAGGGATACTGGAAATGAGAGAAAGTGTGATTAGTTTTCAGGTGAGTAGTATGAAAAATATTGACACTGACAATTGCGTGAATTTGCTGTTTGCAGTCACTGTGAATATTTCAACCACACAACAAGTTAAATAGCCATTACATTACATGTAACATTACATTACATTACATTACACTGGCATTACAAATATATCAACAAGGTGACAGAATACTAATTCTTCGATGACAAAAATATTCGTCTCACCAGTACATTTATCATATTAGACTGGCTGTGAAATCATCGATTTGTTGACCACACATACTTAACGTTCCCGCTGACGTATATCAAATCGATTTCCAACATGGATGATGTAGGAAGGAGTACCTCTCAATACAAATCGCACACTTTTAAATAGTCTAGTAATATTAGTATGACATGGAGATGAAAAATATCACACCTCTTCCTCAGCCCCCTGCCACTCCCGCAGAGTGGGTCCAGTGACCATGGTGATACTCTAGTAATTGGGTCCAATTCGGACACAATGGATCTCTGTACTTCATCTGGTAGCCTATCTCACAAAGTGCTGCCACCAGACTTACCCTGACATCAATACTGGAAATACTGCTATTTAACAAATGTCCAGTCCAAGAATAAATCAAACAATTGAAGTCCACCATATAAAAATTGTATTTTGTTTCATGGACAGATAAATAGACATTGTGACATGGTCAATTTGTAAGTTGTCTCTAGATTCGAACATTTCTTGTAACCAGGCCCTAATTAAGGCATAGTTAACCATACCTATTAACATTTCCTAGAACAGGGCCTAAGCAATTTGGGAGTTTTATATTCCAGATGTGTATAATTTTACAACCCTGGCAAAGGGCATGCTACAGAGGCCAGATTGTTTCCCCTTCACTAACTCTTCAGGGACGAAGTTAGAAAGGTCTGGTATACAAATCACTTGTACCAATGCAGGGGGTCACCCCCCAAAGTGTATAACATGCACACAATGTTATGAAGTAAGGGTAATAAACCTCGCTTCATCTACGTTTGTTGGACTCAGTTGAACGATTGAAAATACTGTAGTACAGGAGTATTATCAGATAATAGCATACAACAGTATAAAAACGATCTGTGTGGATATTTACAAAGAAATAAAAGTCCAGGACGATATGAAAGTGAATTTCAATTTACAACATATTTATCTGGAGATAAAACTGGCAATTATTTGTCTCGTTCATTTTAACAAACAATCGGTATGCACAACATTTGAAATCTGGCTAATTTATTGGCTACTTATTCTATTCATTGGTACAGTTGAATAACTGGTAAACTGTAGATAAAATATAAATTGATTGGCATGTTGGTATAAACTAGGAAACATATTACATTTACCTACCAGTATTATTACATTTACCTACCAGAACTTATTACATTTACTTACCAGAACTTTTATAAGCTCAATGCAAAGAACATACTTTTTCCAATGATTTTTCCATTTTTCCAAACTACCAGATTTGCTTTATAAATACATTAAAAAAATTATTATTGTAGCAACACATTTTTTTCCATGTTATTGACTATGTTGAATAGATGATGAAAATCATTACTTGATTAACCCTTAAAATAACCATGACATCCACAAGTAAAAGAATACTACATCTCCCTTGGTATATATTTTTTTTAACCAACAGGGGAAATAAACAAAGTTTGGGAAATGCTACCAGTCCTCATCCAATGTTACCATGTCGACTTCCTCTATGCGGACAGATGATTTAACTTCTGTGTGGACAGTCTCGTACATCTTCACATTCAAGATAACTTCCACCGACATTCACCATCAATGACAAAGCATTACCACTGCCATTCATATCGTGATCCACTCTCAAACACCTTAAAATCAGACTTATCAATAGAACCGCCGAACATACTACTAATAACACTGCCAATCTTAGAACACAGATATAATGACTTTCTCCTCTAATTCAATCTAAACAGGAAGAAGACACATTTCCCATCAAACCCTGCCACCAACATGGCGACCATCTTGGCACAACATGGGAAAGAGTTAATTTGCTTCCAACCGAGAAGCAGACGGAGATTTAATTGGAAAAGAAACAAATATCTGGCGGTGAACCATGTGACAGTGGAACTCTCCTTCAACTGGAGACAGCTTCTATCAGCAGATTTTTGTAATCAGAATTATGCTTCGTGACCCCCTGCCGAGCGACATCATCAAGGTATTAGTAAAACAGAGTCTGGGACTGTCTTCTAATAAGTGGATACATACTCGGAGGTGATGGGGATGGATATTATTTTGGGAAAATGAAATCAGCACTGGAGTGAAAGCCAGATATAAAGATACCTGTGTTAGGTAATGTCATCTCATCTCCACTAATAGACCATTTAAAACATTCAAAAGATACTGGCTACCGTATTTCATCAAAAAGAACTTGAAAATAAGTCCTGCGCACCTAGAGTCGTAACTCTATGATTGGTCTGTGATACAGGCCCCTGGTAATTTTCCCAAATAGTGAGATAAAAAAGAAATCCTACCAATATTAATATTATTATACTGAAACTAAAATGCATCTTAACCCTTTGCCTATTAGAGTGCCCTGGCTACATAAAGCCTGGCGATGTCCTCGGGCTAAATTTTAAGCACTTGCACATGTATTACTGAATAAATATTAGCACTAGCAGTTACTCCAAATTTGTATCATGCAAATACAAAAGGTCATGTATTTGAAACATGTGTGGTGAACTCTTTTTTTATTTATTTATTTTTTTTTGATTGGGCTTTTAAGTCGCTCTCAAGATTCTTTCACTTATATCACGACTTGTCAGTTTAGGGCAGGAGGAAACCCGCAACATCTGTAGCGCTGAATGT